>CABHPP010001288.1:18852-29564 GCA_902168425.1 Peromyscus attwateri
AAAGAAAAAAAGAAAAGAATAGTGATTTCAATGCTGTGGTGTAGAAAGCTCACCTAGCGTGTGCAAGGCCCTGGGTTTTATCTCTAATACTAGAAAAAAATTCTTTTAGTTAAAATAGAAAGGATGCTTTTGTTGGGAATGTAGCTCAGTTGGTAGAGTGCTCACTTACATGCATGAAGTACTAGGATCCATTCCAGTGCGGCATACAACAGGCGGGTATTTAATCCAGGCACTCAAGGTGATCACAAGTTCAAGGGCATCCTCAACCAAATAGAGAGTTTGAGGCCAGCTTAGGCTACCTGAGATTCTGTCTATAAAAAAAAAGTGTTTGGTGTTTTATAAACTATAAAACACTTAGGACTGGAGAGATGGCTCAGTGGTTAAGAGCTTTGACTGGACTGCTCTTCCAGAGGACCTGGGTTCAATTCCCAGCACCCACATGGCCGCTCACAACTGTCTGTAACTTCAGTTCCAGGGAATCTGATGCCCTCACACAGACATATATGCTGGCAAAACACCAACGCCCATGAAATGAAAATAAATAAAACATTTAAAAAACAACACTCAAGGAAAAAGGGTGTCAATCTGGGATCTTCCCCCAGAAGCCTCTTCTTAGCTTCGTCTTGCTGAATTCTAGGCCAATGAGACACTCTGTTTTATTTTCAGGATATCCTCTTTTGTTTTGCTTGCGTTAATGAGAAGTAAAATTGTGCATATTCTTTTAGTTTTTGTTTGTTTATTCACATTTTTATGGTTTTTGGGATGGGGGTCTTGTTGTATAGCTCAGGCTGGCCTTGATCTCAGGATGTGGCTAGGGCTGCCCTCAGGCTTGAAATTCTCCTATTTCCAGCTTTCTGCACACCTGGCTCAAACCATTTTTTATTCATTTTGTCATGTGTGTGTGTGTGTGTGTGTGTGTGTGTGTATGTGTGTGTGTGTGTGTCTGTGTGTGTGTGTGTGTGTGCATGCAGAGACCAGAGGAGATTTGAACTCAGGCCCTCACAATTGTGCAATCAGTGCTCTTACCTACTGAGCCATCAATCACCGCAGCCCCCTTAAGCCACTTTGAAACATCAATTTAACTGCAATAATTACATTTATAGTATTACACAACCTCTATTTCAAAAATGTTTTCATCATTCAAACAAGAACTCTGTACCTATGAAGCAATAGCTGCCTGTGACCTCCAACCTAGAGGTGAATAACATCTTCTCTTTCTGCCTCTGTGACAAATTCACATTCACAAAAATTACTATTCTTAATATTTCACATAGTCATTTTATTTTCTTTTAGGCAGCACTGGAAATTGAACATAGGGCCTGATGCACTTTGGACAAACATACTACCACTGAATTATATACCCAGACTTCAGTATTTCATATTAGTAGAAACATACAGTGTTTGTCCTTTTTTTTTTTCTGGTTTGGCATGTTTTGTTTTGTTTTGCTTTGCTTTGCTTTGCTTTGCTTTGCATTGCTTTGTTTTGTTTTGTTTTGTTTTGTTTTGTTTTGTTTTGTTTTGTTTTGTTTTGTTTTGTTTGAGACAGGGTTTCTCTGTAACAGCCCTAGCTATCCTGGAACTCTCTCTGTAGACCAGGCTGACCTCGAACTCAGAGATCCACCTGCCTCTACATCCCGAGTGCTAGGATTAAAGACATGAGCCACTACAGCTGGCTTCTAAGGCATGCACCACCATTGCCGGGCTCCACACAGCACTTGTGACAGTCAATCTCAGTTGTCAATTTGATGAGCTCTAGACTCACAAGGAAACATGCCTCTGGGCATGCCTAAGACAGGTGATCTTGATTAGGTGGACTGAGGAGGGAAGACCTGTCCTCTGTGGGTGGCACCATTCCCTGGTTAGGATCCTGAACTGTGTAAAAAAAAAAAAAAAAAAAAAAGGAGGGAGGGAGCTGAACACCAGCATTCACTGTTCTCCGCTTCCACTGTCTGCCTCAAGCTTCTGCTCCATAACTTCACCATGATGGGCCGTAACCTGGACCTATAGCATATGCCCTTTCTCCCTTATGTTGCTTTCTTAGGTTTTTTTCTGGCTTGTTTGCTGTTTTGTTTTGTTTGTTTGTTTGTTTTTGGTTTTTCAAGACAGGGTTTCTCTGTGTAGCTTTGCGCCTTTCCTGGAACTAGCTTTGTAGACCAGGCTGGCCTCGAACTCACAGAGATTCATGCCTGCCTCTGCCTCCCAAGTACTGGGATTAAAAAGGCGTGCACCACCACTGCCCAGCTTTGTTTTGTTTTTTAATCACAGCAACAGGAAAAATAATTAAAACAACACTCTGTGAGGGAAATAAAATCGCCTCCTGTCCTTTTGACACAGGGTCTCACTAGATAGCTGAGGCTCACCAGAAACCCATGATCCTCCTGCCTTACCCCCGCTGAGTATTGGGGTTATAGGTGTGTGCTACCACACTCAGTTATTTTCACATATATTTAGCTGGGCATGGCAATACACACTTTTAATCCAAACACTTGGAAGGCAGAGGCAGGTGGAACTCTGAGAGTTTGAGGCCAGCCAGGACTGCATAGTAAGACCCTGTCTCAAAAACAACAACAACAGGGTTTGGAGAGACGGCAGAATTAAGAGCAAGTACTGCTCTTCCAGAGGAGCAGCACCCAGGCCAGGCAGCTCATAACTGCCTGTAACTACAGCTTCAGGGGATTCCAACTCATCTGGTCTCTGTGGGCATCTGCATTCACATGCGCATACCTACACACACACACACACACACACACACACACACACACACACACAATTAAAAACAACTTTAAAAAAATTTAAACCACTACCAACAAAATTCATTTCCCTATTGATTTAATCATTTAAGGGGTATGCCATGAAGCATATGTAGCAGTCGGAGGACAACATACTTCCATGGTTCTCTCCCCATGACTGAAATTCAGGTCGTCAGGCTTGGCTGCAAGCACCACTGCCCACTGAACCATCTCATCTGCCCCATTGCTCTTGTTTGTTTTATTTATTTATAAAATAGGCTGGACTATATGAATTTGCTATTTTTTAAGTCAAAATAGCCCAAATAACAGAAACATCTTACAATTCAGCCTAATATTATGCCTAACCATAACAATTCTGGTTGGTTGTGGGCTCTAGGGAATGGACTCATTTCATATGGAATCTTCTAGCACATCCTTCTGCTCTCTACTTTGTTTCCTATGCACACCTTTAATCCCAGCACTCGGGAAGCAGAGACAGGTAGATCTCTGTGAGTTCAAGGCCAGCCTGGTCTACAGCGTGAGTTTCAGGACAGCCAGGGCTACACAGAGAAACCCTGTCTCGAAAAACAAAACAAAAACAACAAAAAACTTCTCTGCATGAATTTTCTTCATTTCCTTATCTCCTGTCCGTGGTGTTTGGATTTTCGTTTTGAGGCTACCATGAACAATGTTGTTGGTTGGTTGGTTGGTTGGTTGGTTGGTTGGTTGGTTGGTTTGGTTTTTGAGACAGTCTCCTGTAGCCCATGATGGCTTTGAACTACTGATCTTCTTGCTAGGATAACAGGCTGTGGCAGTTGAATGGCTTCTTCCTTCTTTTCTTCCTTGCTTTTTGTTTTGTTTTGTTTTGTTAGTTTGTTTGTTTTGTGTGTGTTGCTTGCTTGTTTTGTTTGCTTGTTTGGCTGGTTCTTTGAGACAGGGTTTCTCTGTATAGCCTTGACTGTCCTGGAACTCGCTCTGTAGCCCAGGCTGGCCTCAAACTCCCAGAGATCCGCCTGCTTCTGCCTCCCGAGTGCTGGGATTAAAGACGTGCGCCACCGCACTCAGCTGGCTGAACAGTTTCTCCCAGCCCCCTGTACACATTTCCACCTGGCATAGCCCTGCAGGAACATCTTGGGAATGTGCCCCAGAACTGGCCTTCCTGGTCTTAGAGTACACAGAAGCGCCACTATACACTATGGGACTCATTTTCTGAGCTACAAATGGGAACACAGTATGCCCCTTTCCCAAGAAGGAAATGTGGAGGAGCTGTGGTGGGAAGGCCTGCCACCAGGTCTTTGGTCTTTGGTGGGAGCAGCACACCTCTGTGTATTTGCCCCAGTGATCTTCTCCTGAATCTTTTATATATATTAAAAGCATATGCCACCACTGCCTTGAAGAATCTTATCTATCTATCTATCTATCTATCTATCTATCTATCTGAGACAAAGTCTCTCTATCTACATAGCTCTGGAACTCACTACATGGACCAGGCTGACATGGAAGACACAGAGATCTGCCTCTGGAGTGCCGGGGTTAAAGGCATGCTCCACTATGCCCCACCCAGAGGTAGCCAGGGTACTTTCTTATATCTTGGTTTTGGTCTGGTTTTTGTGACAAAGCCTTGCTGTTATATATCCCAGGCTACCTGGAAATTCATGACTCTTCTGCCTCCTGCTTCCCAAGTGCTGGAATAACAGGACTGAACCACGACATCTGGCTAGACAAGTTCCATCATCTACAGAGGGAAACGCAAGACAGACAGTGCTCCCACGTCAGATAGTTCATGTCAACTCTGATCAATGTCTCCTTCCTACCCATAAGTTTCTACCTCAGCAATGGTGTGTGTGTGTGTGATAATCCCTCACTCACAAATACTTCCCACATTCCTTTTCCTCCTGTCAGGGATATTTGTGTGGTTCATGGGCTACCTTGAACAAGATTTCTATCTCGTAGATTAGTGGAAGGTTGAATAATATGATGCAAGTGAGGGGTTTAGCATGGACCTTAAAGATCCTCCTTAATGCTCCTGTCTATCAGCACTGTTGTCCAATTATGGAGAGCAGGTCATCAGGGAAGAGTAAGCCTTGACTTCTTGACACCCAATACTGTTGCCAATTATGGGGCCTTTCTAGGGAAAGCAGTGATCACTGTGCTTTTTGGTCTCTGCTTATCTCCCCTGTGTCTCTCAGGGCCACACAGCCTGACCAACTTCTTCACTCTATTCAGGGACCAGGGTAACTGCCCCTGAAGTACCATTTTCTGTGGTGATATTTTCTTTTTTCTTTCCTAAAGATTTATTTATTTATTATGTATACAGTGTTCTGTCTGCACATATCCCTGCAGGCCAAAAGAGGGCACCAGATCTCATTACGGATGGTTGTGAGCCACCATGTGGTTGCTGGCAATTGAACTCAGGACCTTTGGAAGAACAAGCAGTGCTCTTAACCTCTGAGCCATCTCTCCAGCCCCCGATATTTTCTTGTACTCTAATAAAATTTGCTTGAAGATCAGAGGACAGATCCAGTCACAGAGTTAAATGTAGAGGCAGGCAGTGGTGGAACACACCTTTAACCCCAGTATTTGGGAAACACACACGCCATTAATCCCAGCACTAGGAAGGTTGAGACAGGAAGTGAAATGGCTGGGTGGAGAAAGGCATATTAAGACTTGAGGAGACAGGACCTAGAGACCCTTTCAGCTGGAGGACTCAGAGGCATTCAGTCAGAGGATTCGTGGAGTTGGCGAGGTGAGAAGTGGCTGTGGCTTGTTCATTTGTCTCTCTGATCTTTCAGCATGTACCCCAATATCTGGCTCCGGGTTTTTAATTACAAGACCATTAGGATTCGTGCAACATCTGGTGCCCAGTGTGAGGCACAAATCCACGAAAAAGCCACTTGCTTGTGGCTCTGCAGCCACCAGCTCAGGCTAGAGCTATATGAGACCCGAGTCTCCACCCCACCTGGCCCAGAGTTCCCACCCTGCTGGCTAAGGTTTTGTTGCAGCTTCTCTGCAGCAAACTCCATAGGTTTGGGGCTCAAAAAACCACAGGAGTTTTTGCACATTTTCCCTCTGCAAGACTCCACAAGTGCAAGCCCGGGCTCAGGCTCAGGCTCAGGCTCAGGCTCAGGCCCAGGCTCAGGCTCAGGCTCAGGCTCAGGTTCAGGCTGCAAACATGCCAGAATTAGCTGCTTTTCCATGTTCACCTGTGCAGATGGCTGGATCTTTTGCTTCTTCCCTCTCCCGGTTGGTTTTGGCTTTCACTGGAGCCCTCCTCGGGCTGCTGCCACACTGGGTAGCTGCCTCACTTAACCATCATCTGAATCATCATTGTCAGCAGATTTGGTGGTCAATTGGGATTTCTTAAAAGGGGGAATTAGTTAGAAAAAAAAAAAAGACAGAGAGAGATTTTTCCCTCATTAAAAAATGGGAGCCAGGGCCGGGCGTTGGTGGCGCATGCCTTTAATCCCAGCACTTGGGAGGCAGAGGCAGGCGGATCTCTGTGAGTTCGAGGCCAGCCTGGGCTACCAAGTGAATTCCAGGAAAAGGCGCAAAGCTACACAGAGAAACCCTGTCTCGAAAAACCAAAAAAAAAAAAAAAAAAAATGGGAGCCAGGCGGCGGTGGTGCACGCCTTTAATCCCAGCACTCAGGAGGCAGAGGCAGGCAGATCTCTGTGAGTTCAAGGCCAGCCTGGACTATAAGAGCAAGTTCCAGAATAGGCTCCAAAACTACACAGAGAAACCTTGTCTTGGGGGAAAAAAAAGGGAGGGGGAACATTTTTATAATGGAGGGAATTTGGTCTATGTTTGATAATACAATTGACAGTCTGAAAATGGAACAATTAAATGAGAGGATGATTAACTTCAATGGGATTGATGTAATGTCAAGTATAAACATTATCAGTTTGATCATTCTTATTTTATCCCTAAAAAAAATTGATTTATATAAGTGCCAAGTTGGTTGATATGAGTGACAATATACAAGTCTTAGAAAAACTTATTAAAACAGATCATAGAGATATTCAGACCCAGACAGAGGAATTTAAGAGATAACCAATCTCAGCATTGCATTATAAGGTTACAGAGAAACTGCTTAAGGCTTTCAAACAGCCAACCTTAATTTCTCCAGTAACCTTATAGAAACTGCCAAATGATAGATATCCATCCCCAACACTGTGTAAGAGCTGAATGGACTCCTTTGCAAATTTTAGATTTGAGGAGATTCAAAGAAGTGATAGTCTCATATGGTATGCATTCCCATTTGTGAAGCAGATGTTAAACTCATGGTCAATGTGTAATAGAATTATTCCTCAAGACTGGAGAGATTTGGTTACAGCAGTCTTAGAGGCTGGTCCTCAATTACAATGGAGGACCTGGTGGAAGGATGAGGCTAAGACCATAGAACAATGAAGTAGGGCTAGAGATCTTGAAATCTCCCAAGATCAGCTTCTTGGGGAGGGCAATTATGCTGATATACAAAGATAATCTTTATATTATGACCATACCCTGGCATTATGCCACACAGCAGCCTTGAATGCTTGGGACAGAACTGAAGAAGTAGGAAAGAAAATTGAACCATTTACTAAAGTTATACAGGGTCTAAAAGAAACCTTCACTGATTTCTTACAAAGACTGACTTCAGTAGTAAATAGAATGATACCAAATTCAGAAGCTAGACAAATAATAATTGAATCTCTGGCTTTAAAAAATGCTAATGCACAATGCAAAAGGGTAATTAGGCCGTTCAAGTCAAGATGAGCACCCTTGGAGGAATGGATCCAAGATATAATCAATATTGAATCTCATGACCATGATGATGCCTGGATAGGAGAGGTGATTTCCAGAGAATTGAAGAAAAATAGTAATGTCACATATTTCAATTGTGGTAAACAAGGTCACCTAAAAAGGGACTGTAAATAGTGCATTTTTTTTCAAGGAACAATCCTAACAGAATGCCCCTCCCTTCTGAATTATGCAGAAGGTGTGGCAAAGGCAGACATTGGACTAACAAATGTAGGTCAACAAAGGACAGACAAGGTAATCCCTTGCCTTTGCCATTGGGAAATGCCCTGAAGGGCCTTTCACAGGCCCCCATGTCAAATTCCATTCAGTCCTTTCCTGTCATTGTGGAAGAAACTCCTTCCCAAAGCAATTAAAGAACCTAATGTCTATTGTAAAACAAACAAACAAAAACATACAGCTCTGGATGATAGAACAGCTATAAAAGAGAGAACAAAAAATTCAGGAGAAATCATAAATCAAAATTGATAAATATTAGATTTGGAAACTCCCCAAAGTTAGGGTTGGGGAAGGGTTTTGTTTTTGTCTTTTCAGGAAAATAAAAACAACCATCTTGAAGAATTTAAAGATCTGGACAAATAAGCATTCAAAGAAGGAAGAACTACCCAGAAAAAAATTACCAAGAAAAGGAATAATCTGACTTAATTCGATCTCTGACGTCTCCAAAAAGATGATGGGATCCCACAACATGGATTCTATCAGGACAATGATAACACCATTAAGCTGACAAACACCACCCAAAGATCAGCTTTGGATTACAAACTGTAGTAGAATATTTTAAGGTGTGTTACTTTTGTTTATGTTGTTTTGTTTAACTCTGTGAAGCTGTGTTACTGTGCCTGTCTAACATACCTGGTGGTCTGGCCAATAGCAAGGCAGGAGAAATGATAAGTGGGACTGGCAGGCAGAGAGAATATATAAAGGGAAAAATCTGGGAGGAGAGATATGATCTAGGAGCCAGAGAAGGAGGAGGACTCCAAGGGCCAGCCACCTAGTTACACAGCAAGCCATGGAGTAAGAGTAAGATTTACAGAAGTTAGAGAACAGGAAAATCCCAGAGGCAAAAGGTAGTCAGAATAAGTTAAGGAAAGCTGGCTAGAAACTAAGCCAAGTTAAGGTTGGGCATTCTTCATAAGTAAGAATAAGCCTGTGTGTATGATTTATTTGGGAGCTGGGTGGCGGGCTCCCCAAAAAGAGCAAAAACCTCCAACAACAACAAACTGCTCAGGACAATTTTGAGATGACTAGCTGAGATGATCCAGCCTCACAGACTACTATATCCAGGACTTGAGACAAGCCCTGCACTTTCTCATTATGCAGAGACTGGACAATAAATAATGCAGCTACCTTTCCCAGGACTTCACAATTAACCAAAGTTTTCTTTTCAGGATCCCCTAAAGATGCCTTCACCCTCAGACAGCAGGAAGTAAATTTAAGAACATGACACCCACATTCCCAAGAGGTGGTGTGGGTGTTTTTTGTTGTTCAATGAGTTATAGATATTTGTCATTGTTTTGGTGGTTGATTACAAGTTGTTATTGGTAATGGTCAGGAAAAAAGCTAAACAAAGGAAATTAGATTCAGGGTTCTTGTTTGGGAAAAAAAGAAAAAGAAAAAGAGGATATAGATATGATATGATAAAAGGTAGATTATTGAATCTGCTCTGGAAAAAAAAAAAGAGAGAATGTAGCTGGAAATTTCTCCAGTCCAACATGGTCCGACAGTCCCACAGCCGCTTATAAAATAATCACCCAGAGGCTTATATTAATTACAAACTGTGTGGCCTATGGCTTCAGCTTCTTGCTAGCTAGCTCTTTCATCTTAAATTAACCCATTTCTATAAATCTGTATGCTGCCATGTGACCATGGTATTACTGATCTGCTGACATCTTGTTGCTCCTTCAGCAGCAGGCTCCTGTGTCTCTCTTGACTCCGCCATTCTTCTCTCTGTATCTCTGCTTGGATTTCCTGCCTGTCTGTAAGCTTTCTTGCCATAGGCCAAAACAGCTTTATTTATTATCCAATGGGACCCACACATATTCACACCATAAATATTTTACATTGAATTGGATTTTTGTATATTGTATACAAATTGTGTATATTGATACAAAATTGAGATTATTTCTGTTGGAACATACTGTACATATATTTCTACTCTTGCTCAAGGTACCTATACAGTTCATTTAACAATTTAATGCAAATTTCTAGTCCTTGAAAGTTATTATTACCAACTAATTAGGATATAAAGAAATGCAGGTTAGTAGTTAGTCACCTATTACAATCAAACTTGTAGTCAGGTTAGGAGACAGGAACTAGAGGGTCTTTCAGCTGAGGACTTAGAGGTTCACTCAGAGGATCTGTGGAGTTGGTGAGGTGAGAAGTAGCTGTGGCTTTGTTCCATTGTCTCTCTGATCTTTCAGCATTTACCCCAATATCTGGCTCCAGGTTTTTATTATAAGACCATTTAGGATTCGTGCACATTTGCACACACTGATAAGAAGGTGAACTTACCAGCCAACCAGGAGCCCCCTAGCTCTATCCCACAGCAAAGAAAGAAAGCAGCGCATGCCTGGAATCCCAGCACTCTAGGTGTGACAGCAGGAGGAGCAACTGTTTGGGCCAGCTTTGGCTACATACTGAGTTGGAGGCTAGCCTGGGATGCATGAGACAACATCTCAGAAAACCTAAACAGTCTGTGGCCATACGCTTGTGAACACACTTGGTCCAGTCTGATCTCGAAGCTAAGCAGGATAGGGTCTGGTTATCCTAAATAAGTGGGGCTGGAAAGGTGGCTCAGCCGCTGAGAGCACTGGCTGCTCTTCCAAGTTCCAAGGACCCAAGTGCGGTTCTCAAGTACTCACATGACAGTTCATAACTGTAACTCCAGTTCCAGGGGACCCCATGCCTTCTTCTGCTCCTTACCTGTGAATGCACCAGGCATGAAAGTGGTACACAGTCGTACACACGGGCAAGAAACTCATACATAAAAAAAAAAAATTTTAATGTGAAAAAGAAACCTAAATAAGTGAGTATGTAGACAGGCAGATAGATCGATGACAGATCATTGCTTAGCTATTCAAACAGTGAAGACTGTTTGCTGAGTCTCCGGTATGTGCCAGGCCCTGTACTAGGGAAATAAGACCAGACCTTACCCTCAAGGTCAGAGGCTAAAAAAGGGGAGACAA
>CABHPP010001289.1:0-49395 GCA_902168425.1 Peromyscus attwateri
ACCTCATTTATGATTTACGGGGACCTCCAAAATTCAGATGATCTAAAATTAAGCTCATCACCCTTTTCAATCTACTTTGTCAGCTCCATAACTCTAATGCACATTCTAAGAATTCTTGATTTTTCAGACTTCTGCGTTAGTGTTCTCAAACTTCGGAGGCCTTGGCTCTGTTTGGGAATCTGATGAGCACCATGGTCCATTCCCAAGGGGAGAATGTATATATAGATCTAGTTCCTTCTGTCAAGGAACCGCTGAGTTTCTACAGCATCTTGAAGGATCTCACATTATCAGTCTTCAGAGAGAGAAAGGTGTATTTCTCTCTTTCATGTCATAAACTTCTGCCACTCCCTTTTCTAGATTTTCTCTTTTGTCTCTATTCTGTTGTCTTCATTGAACTCAATCCCAGTCAAAATAGCTTAATGTCTAAAGAATTGAAACAGACTTCAAACCTGCTGACCTTAACAGAAAGTGCTAAATGCTTTTCTTTGTATGGTTAAAATTCATGATGTTGAAAGACTAAATATTCTTATTTACAATTGTGGAAATGAATAGAATGTGGAGGCTGTTTGTTGGAGAATTTGAAAAATAATTTATTCTTTTTAAAAGATGTTTATTTAATTTATCTGTGTGTCGGGGGCGCGCGCGCGCGCGCGCACACACACACACATGTGCACGTGCCCATTTGCCTAAGTGTATATATGTATACCACATGCATGTAAAAGCCTGCAGAAGTCAGAAGAGGGCATCAGATCTCCAGGAACTGGAGTTGGAGATGGTTGTAAGCCACTATCTGGCTTACAAAAGGTTCTGGAAACCAAACCCAGGGCCCCTACAAGAGCAGTAAGTGCTCTTAACTGCAAAACTGTCTCTCCAGCTTCCCAAATAATTTATTCTTACAGCAACATTTGGGAAAAATTCACTACCAAAATTACCTAGCCCTAGAAGTGTTTATTAGTATGCAGGTAAGGTTCTGGTTTTCAATGTAATTTCTTTAATATATGTTATTCAGAATTTCTGCTTATATCTATTTTGATAAGGTGTAGTTTTCAAGAAATTTGTCCACTTATTTGAGTTGCTAAACTTATTGGCACAAATCTTTAATGATAGTCTAAAATTCCTTTTTAATGTCTATGATATGTAGTTATACTCCATTATTTTATTCCTAACATGGGTCGATTTTATCCTGCTTTTCTCCATTGGTCTAGATAGAAGTTTGCTTATTTTATCAGTCCACCTTGGGGAATCTGCTTTTAGCTTTGTTAGGTTTCTCTACTATGTATATGTTTTCTTTTTTGAAGATTTCTCCTTGTCTAAGTCACTGTTTTATTGCTGAGAAGAGACACCATGACCAAGGAAACTCTTACAAAAGAAAGCACTTAATTGGAGGGCTTACTTACAGTTTCAGAGGATTAGACCATTATCCCCACGGCAGGGAGCATGGCAGCAAGCAGACATGGTGCTAGAGTGCTAGCTCTGAGCTTTACATCCTGATCCACAGGCAGCATGCAGAGAAAGAGACTAGGCTGGTGTGGGCTTTTGAACAAAAAAAAAACACCAAAGCCCACTCCCAGTGACACACCTCCTCCAACAAGACCACACCTCCTAATCCTTTCCAAACAGTTCCACCAACTGGATACTAAGCACCCAAATATATGAGTGTATGGGGGCCTGTACCAGCTGGTTTTGTGTGTCAACTTGACACAAGCTAGAGTCATCATAGAGGAAGGAGCCTCAGTTGAGGAAATGCCCCCATGAGATCCAGTTGTAAGGCATTTTCTCAGTTGCTGATCAATGGGGGAGGGCCCAGCCCATGATAGGTGGTGTCATCCCAGAGCTAGTGGTCCTGGGTTCTATAAGAGAGCAGGTTAAGCAAGCCAGGGGAAGCAAGCCAGTAAGAAGCACCTCTTCATGGCTTCTGCATCAGTTCCTATCTCCAGGATCCTGCCCTGTTTAAGTTCCTGTCCTGACTTCCTTCAATAATGAACAGCAATATGGAAGTGCAAGCCAAATAAACCCTTTCCTCCCCAACTTGCTTTTTGGTCATGGTATTTCATCGCAGCAAGAAAAACCCTAAGGGCCATTTTCATTCAAACCACCACACTGCTTTAGTTTCTATTAATTTTTTATTTATTGTTTGGGGGCATCCTTTTCTATCTTCTTAAGGTAGAATCTTGGGTCACTGATCTTAAGCTGTTCTTCTTTTCATACGAGCATGTAGACCTGACTCTCTGTCTGACCATGGTGGTTGCTATTTTCCATAAATTACATCTTCTATTCACTGTCATTCAGGCCAAAATACTTTTAATTTCCCATGTGCCTTCTTTTTTGGCCTGTGAATTATTTAAAGTGTGTAGCCAAATATTTTTCTTAGCAACATATCGCTCCTGATTGCTAATTAATTCCAGTCTGATCAGAGGACATGCACTGAGTGAGTTAAGCCCTTCTGAAGTTGGGACTGTTTGTTGCCTATGGTGGCTCAATGCAGTAGTATCACATGCCCTTCAAAAGAGTGCCATGCAGTTGATGGGGGCAGTGCTCTGTAACTAAGTCAAGATACAAGCCAATTAGGATAAGATTGCCCAGACTGCTCAACTCCTCTGAGTTGCTGGGGATGTTTTTTTTTGGTTTTTTTTGTTTTTTTAGATTAATCAAACGTTGAGAGAAGACATTCATGTTGTCCATGTACAGTTGCTATGTCTTCCTAATGGTTGTCCATTTATAATTCTAAAATGCCACATTTAAGAATGTTTTTATTTCTTATGTATCTAAGTGTGTGTGTGGGGGGGGTGCCTGGGGCACCGTGTGTATGTATGTGGAGGTCAGAAGATAATTTCCTGGAGTCCTTTCTCATCTCATACTGTGTGAGTCCAAGGGATTGAACTCGGGTGGTCAGGCGGCTTGGTGGCAGGAACCTTTATCTGCTGTGCCATCTCCCCAGCCTCTAAAATGCCTTAGGCATCTAGTAAGCTTTGACTAGACGTCCATTTTATGTGATAGTCTAACCATCACTCAGGCTTTTTGACACTTTTTGAGTGGCAGACCTTTTTCAACTTATTTTAATCAGAACCTAATACATAAAGTGTATTTATTGTAGGAAATAAAGGTTTAAATAACATTATTTTAAAACCCATTCTAATGATGTCTTTTACTTCAGGTGTTTTACTAGCAAATTTTGATCTAATGACTGATTCAGTGAGGTCTAAAGCTATCACTCACCATATTATTTGTTCTCTGGTTATCCCTCTTTCTTTTTTTCCAATATTTCCTCTTTTTTTTCTTCCTTTGGGTTATTTTTAATAATTTAGCATTCTTTTTTGTTTGTTTTTTGTCCTTTTTTTTTTTTTTAAACAAGGTTTCTCTGTGTAGCCCTGACTTTTCGAGAACTCACTCTGTAAACCAGGCTGGCCTCGAACTTGGAGCTCCACCTGCTTCTGCCTCCCAAGCGCTGGGATAAAGGTGTGTGCCACCACCACCAGACAAGAATGTGTAACTCAGGCCATCCTCGAACTCATGATCCTCCTGCCTCCACCTCCTTCAACAAATCCTACTGGCATACACCAACACAACCAACCAGCATTCCTTGTAGTGGCTGTTAAAGATGTATTTCTGTTTTGGAAGTGGGTGCTCTATGGTTTATAAAATGCATTGTTAACTTTTATCATTGAAATCATGCCACCGCATGTAAATTATAGAAAGTGTATAGTCAAAGGTTCATTTTAGTAAAAAGTATTGTTGCAAAGTACCTGAGATAATCAACATATAAACAAGAAAAGATTGTCTCAGCCCGAGTCCTTGATCCATTGGCGCTGTTGCTTTGGGCCTGTAGTGAGGTAGCATAGCATGATCGGAGCACGTGGCAGAGGAGCATGCGGCAGAGGAGCCTGCGGCAGAGGAGCCTGCAGCAGAGGAGGACGCACATCTGAAACAGCAGAAAGAAAAAGAGAGAGAAGGGGCCAGGGCCCGATATTTCATCCAAGCACAACGCACCTCCCCACCCCCCTACCCCCGCCCCAGTGACCTAACTTCCTTATTAGGTTCTACCTTCTAAATACTCCACCTCTTCCGGAACACTCAGGCCACAGACCAAACCTTGGCCACGAGGACCTTTGTGGGAAGCTCAAGGCCCAGAGAAGGACAGGGCTATTCCTCTACAACCATCAAGTCTGCTTTGCATTCATGTGCCTTGGAAATGCCACCAGGTGGTGCTCAGTCTTTCTCCCAACAGTCACATGCTCTTTGAATTAATAGGAAAGGAATACATCTGAAATGTTTTCTAGATAGTGTTACTAATGTTCTTATTCCTGAATATCCAGGTTTCCTTTCAGCCTTAATTTCCATAATCAGTTCTTGAAATGACATGAGCTAGCATGATGCTATTTTCCTTTCTCTGAACATCACTCGATTCCACCTTTGTTCCTGCAAGGTGCTTCTGTTTAGGCTGGGGGCCTCTGGCTTATGTTTTGATCGTCCATCTTCCTGGGGTTCTGATGAGAAGCCTGCGGCTATTCACGCTGACATGACCCCCGCAAACATGCTGTTTGGCCACTGTTTCTCCCGCTACTCACCCTCTGGCACTCTTAATTCCTCAGAGTCAGATGTTTGGATATTGTTTTATACACCCCTGAGAATCTGTTCACTTAATCCCTTCTGTTTTTCTCCTTCAGTGTGATGGGCCTCTGAGTTTACAGATCTAGTAAACCTATTTTCCACAAAACAGTGTTTTTCAGATATTCTACAGTTACATTTTTAGTATTCCCGTGTTGTTTCTTTTTACATGTTGTAGTTTGATTGGCCATCCTTTCTTGCATTTTGACCACTGCTTCTTTGACTTTACTGAACACGGTTGAAAATCATCCCTTTAAAGTCCTTGTCTGGTAACCCAGCACTAGGGTCATCCCAAGCCCAGCATTTGGGTTTGTTTTATTTTGCCGTTTGCACTTAGCATGTGTTCCGACGACTGGTTTCTTTGTGTATAGAGTAATCTTAAATTGTTCCCTGGACATTGGACCCAAACCCCGAAGCCTGTCACAGTCCTCTGGAAATGCAGATTGTTCTGTGTTTATCATAGCAGACAATTTGTCCACCGAGCACAAACTAAGCTGACTCTTGCCCAGGTGTCTAGAGTCTGTTCCATGGAAACAGTAGGAATCAGTGTGAATCTGGGGGACCCTGATGAGCTACGGGCCCCCACTCTTACTGTCCTCTTGTTTGATTTCCTCAGCTCACTCTGGCAGTTGGCAGGACTTAGCAGAACCCGACTCCCTGACACCTCTGACCAGAAGTTTGAGTTTGGTTTGCTTCTGGAGTTCTAGTTGTCTGAAACTGTCACTTTTCTCACTGCGGCTACCTCCAAGCCTAAGCTTCCAATGTTGGAACCTGAAGTCAAGTCCTTTCCACAAGCTCTGGTCCCCTCTGCCATCTGCTTAATTAGTGTTTGCGTTTGCTATTCTTCAGTGTGTGTGTGTGTGTGTGTGTGTGTGTGTGTGTGTGTGGTTTGTTCAGCGTTTACTGTTTTTAATTAGTGAGAGGGTTGTTTTAACCTCTGCATGTACAAGCCAAAACGAACCCTTCCACTCCACGGTGTTTACAAAACTCAGGTATTTTATCATGGTGATGGAGGCTGACTAATACGAATTCTTATTCCTGACAACTGAAGCCAAGGGCCATGATGGAAAGCCAGAATCTTCCTGAGGAAATAGAATATTCATGAGGGGAAAGCTGAATTTCCAAAGGCAGAATGTGTCTGAGGGAGAGGCGAAGATTGTAAATATTCTACTCATATTTTAACAATCCTGTAATAATTCAATGTTAACATTTTGCAGGTACATGTTTTATGCATAATCTTCGTGTTAGGAATATCTAATGCATGTACATAATATAATATTTGGGTAATTTATTTTTTTTTCTAAGAGAGGCACTATTCCAATAACCTTTAAATTCCCTTAAGAATCCCAGAGTCTCCCAGTACTAACATCTAACAGAGGCATTGCTGACAGATACTTTCCTGAGCTACGTGCATACACTTGTTCTATTGTGCTTTAAAGCAATGCTGATAGGCCGGTGTGGCTCCTATACCAAATAAGAATCTGAGACTCCAGGAGAGGAAGCCACTTGCCCAGGTGGACATTGAGTGGTAGTGATGGGACCTGGGTTCCAATGGGTCTTCGAGGCTGATGTTTTCTTCACTCTGTCTCCCTTTGGAGTCACGGGCTACCACCCAAAATGCATTGGGTCATAATACATCTTGGAAACAGTGTAGTAGAGAGGGGGAAACACCATGCAGGGGAAAGGAGTCCAACATTCTAGCTTCTGTAGGCTGGCAGCACTGTGAGCATCCTGCTCCTCTCACACTTCTCTCTCTGACTGCCTCAGAAATAAACATGGGCGTCACCATAGTGTTCAGAGCTGTTCTGGACATTAAAGCGGAAGGGCTAGGAAAGTGTGATGAAAACATGTGACCGTAATCCTTCTGTCCCAACTCACCATCTCGTGCTTGCTTTTCCAAGTCTTACAGTTACGGCTTCAACAGCGAAGGACCCAGGAGCAGCTGGCTAACCAAGGCTTAATACCACGTGAGTACTCGCCACTCTTCCTCACTCACTCAGCATTGTGAGACTGCAAGACCCTAGAGATCAGTTAGTCTAAATCGGTGCATCTCTCAGACAAAGTCCCCAGGAAACTGAATCTGCAAACATCTAGACCATGGGTGTTTTGTCCCCTACCCTTACCTATATAGAGGTTGTTGCTAAGACTCCCATATGGTAGATTTACTCTCAGGGTAAACTCAGTTGATGATGGGCATCACTGGCTCTTCTCCTACTTTTGAAATTGGTTCTTCCAGAAGTACCAAATGTATGCTATTTTTTTTTCTTTCACCTTCTTGGGTTGGGTTCAGCTGTTTGAACCCACAATTACTTGAATGTTGTCAAGCATTTCCTTTCTAGAAGATTCAGTTGCAATACTGTTCTAGCATGAATACTATAATATTGAACTACTGCCCAAAATATGAGTCAAAGAAGGATTATCAGGGGTTTTCAAAGATTATTTGAAATGTCTAACAACTAAAGCTAGTTCTTGGTTGTTTAGGGAAGTACAGGGGAAGGTGTTTCAGACACATGAAATCAAAGTTCAAATCCTTCTAGGTCATATTAATTGTCCAAATAAAATTTTTAAAAAATCAATGTTCCTAATAACACCCACAGAAATTTGGATTGTTGCACGATACTGATGAACTGGGCTTCAGTGTTCAGTACACAGCTCTTGGACTTGTCCTCTAGACAGACTAAGGTGGTTAATACATATAGGTACTAAGGCCCCGAGGGAGGACTGCCCAGAAATGAGAGTCTGCAAGCCTTTTCTCTTGTGAGCCAAAAGTAGCCTTCATAATAGCTAAGTATACAAATGGTGAACAGCAGGGAGCTTTAGAGCCAAAGCATTTTAGAGTTTTTCCTAAACACAGAAGGGACAGGCGGCCCTGGAATCTCAGAACTGCTTCAGCAACACCATTCTGCTGGTAAACTGAGGCAGCGGATTTGCATCTGGTGTTTTAGTCTGGTCAGTCTCCTGAAAGTAAGAAAGATGGGAGACGGGGATTTGAGACTGGATAGGGCAGAGAAAAATGATTTTATGATTTCCCTCAAAGCTCGTGCCTATTTCCTCAGTTTTGGAAGGGCAGATGGCTGACGCACACCAGAACCTTTTAGTCCATCCAAGTTCACAACTGATTTAAAACAACATTTAGCCCACATGCCTGAATGCTGAGCCTGAATTTCACAGCTGGCATTTGGATAAGAGTATTTTTGATGCCTATGGAGGTAACTCTGGAAATAAGTGAAAAATGACAGGCCAAGACAGTGATGACTCTGGGGATAGAGTTTAAGTCACGGCTCTCACGTCAGGTGTGGAAGCGAAGCATCTCTCCCTGTGGAGGAACAGAGTGGAGATGTAATGTTTGCTTGTCTGGAATGTTCAGGCCCAAGTCGCGTAGAGATCAACAAAGCACTATTAAAGTGTTTACATAGAATTTGTGGCTAGCCCATTGCATCATCAAGACAATTTCAGGGCAGGGAAGTCCTGCAAAGAATGAATTATTTCACTCGAGACTCAGCCAAATGATAAAGGTTTAGCCACCTCCTCCCAACCAGAGTTTCTAGCAGCTCCTGCTGTGGGAAAGTGTGTGAGTGTCTGGCAGACCCTGTGGGATGGATTGGTTCTGCTCAGCTCTCTTCAAAAAGCTGGAGAAAGGACCAGTCTCTTCCCCTGCTGGTGGGTGAGCCCAGAGTCCTCATAGGAGACTAAGCTGCCACACAGTATGCCAGGGAATGCCTAAAGGCAAATGATGGCAGAAGATCCAAGAGGCTCGGATTCTCCTGGATTTAGCCTCATTTAACCCATTTGATAATTAACTGTGTACAAAATCCAGAGCCATGTACTGAGAGGCCCACAGTAATGATCAAGATGATTCTTGGAGGAATTCAGAATGCTCGGGGGAGCTGACAATAAGTCTACCTCAGTGGGGTCTCATTGTCTGCCACGAGAAGACCTTCTTCCATCATTTCAATTTTTTTTAAGAGAAAGAGGAAAGGAAAGAGAAAATGGTAGAGCTGATGATCTACACCACTCCTTGGGCCACTCCTCATCTCTCCTAGAAACCTCAAAGTCTCCTCACTAGAGTGGTGTTTTTCTTCAGCAGAGGTTTGAAACACTCACAGTATCAAATCCTTACTTGTAGTTAACATTCATGAAAATGAAGTTGAAGGTCTAGGAGAGTTTTCAAACGTCCTAAAGATGATCCAGTGCATTCCAGGTTGCTCTCTTTTTAACTTGCAAAAATTTAAGTATATATAAAATAAGATTATTGAAAAACCTTACTTTTCCCATGGTGTGGAATAACTATAATTCTCTCTGAAAATTTTACAACTTCCTATAAATTGCCTACACACAAGACCAATGGCCACATTAGTGGCTTGTTCTAAATCATCACATATACCTAGTTAAAGGTAAACTGCCGCTCTTTGGCAGAATTTGTCTTAGGGTTTTTTTTTTTATTTTTTATTATTATTTTTTTTTACATTGAGCTGTCTCCAGAGCCTGGCCACTGCAGAAATGCCAGCCCTTTCTTCGTGTGATAGAGCTGAGGTCAGAACCTGTGATGTCCAGTGCCCACACAGACCCCCTTTCTAGCTATGACGCTCAGGCCCCACACAGACTCTTTTTCTCAAATGTTCGAGAGAAATCATTTTACATTTGTAAGAACTTAAAGTTATTGTGACAAAAAATATTCAAGTAGCAAGGTGGGGTGTAGCTCATGGTGGAACACCCACTTCTCAGGCATAAAAGACCCTGGTTTTGATCCCAAGGACTGTAAAGACTGACTGGGAAAATGTGAAGGATGTTCCAATAGTCTCAATGAGATGTTTCACCCTGACCAACTATGAATGGCAAACTACTTGTTAGCCTCTGACAGATCTCACTTTTTCTCAAAGTGATGATGAAACTACGTTTTCTCTTCTCTGACTCCAGTGAGCTGAGATGTGCCTTCCAGTTGACTAGTCCACCTAGTTCAACAGGGTTCAATGTCCTTTCTTCTTTGTGGCCAAACATTATGCAGGCTATGAGGTTGCTGCTAAGTAACAAACAGTCCACACCAGGAGCAACAACATTCGTTTTTCAATGCCTCCAGTCACTTTAAAAGCATTCACGATGTCCTTGTCTGTATGAGTTTAGGGTGTTCCCTCTTCTGGTGCTTTGACTGAAATTAAATGCACCACCTTCTGACTAGAAATGAAGACAGATGTCTTCTTGCATTCTTAGGCCAATATAGAACCTTAGAACAACTTAAAGAAGAAAGTGTTCTTTGGACCTGAGTAGGAGGCTGAGCCATATCCTAAGATAGCTTTCACAGTGAGTTGTGAAGTTCATGTTTTCTAAACAGCCGTGAAATCTAAAAGCTTTATTGTTTCGACTTATCTCCCAGACCTACATATGATTTCCCAAATGGAACTGCCTGATTCTCCACTGAAGCTAGGGTTTAAAAGGGTATCTTCACCAGGCCTGCAGGCTCAAGAATGCAAGACGTAATGACAGACAGCACACTCCTGGGGCTTGAGACAAGGACCCCCTCTTCCCTTGGAAATGTCGAGGGAGGGTGTGTGTTGATCATTGTTTTCAGACATTTCCTCCATATACTTCTTATCCCTGAGCATCACTCTCCCAGGCAGATGAATTTTTATTTTTAAATTTTATTATTCCTTTGATAGTTGCACTAAGTGTTTTGCTTATATTCACTTTCCATCCCCCAGCTCTTCCCAGACACACCCCGGATTCCCTACTCAACCAACTTTGTGTCATTATTTAAATCCATCAAGACCAACTTGTGATGCTCAAATATTCTTGGACATGTAGGCTTCCAATGGAGCATCATCAACTTACCAGGGGGCTACACTCTTAGAGAAAACTCTCTCCTTCTCCCAGAAGCTAACCATTATCAGTAACTCCAGAGCTATAGGTGGAGTGTCATGCCCAACTCCCATCTCTGTGCTAGGATGTGGTCTAGCTTGAGCTTGCTCCAGTCTTGAATTCAGAATCTTTGGCTCCATCTCATTCTGACCCCTTCCAAAGGCCTCACATAAAAGATTCTCAGCCTCCTGGGCCAGATGCCTTAGAGTTGTGAGTATCTATGAAGAGTAAGGCTATATGTAGGGCATACATGTGGGAATCAGACACAGTTTCTGAGTCAAGGGACTTGTAGTCAATAGGAGCTAGCTCGTTTAACTGTTTCTATTGGTAACTTGGGAAAAGTACAGAGCCCTTCTTGAGAGTGAGTACCAAGGGAGTTGGGGGAGGAACCTGAATGCTCTCTCCTTCTCTGCTGCTAAAGAGCACCTAATGAGGATAAACTCAGGGAATACAGAGACGCAGCTGTCTTCCTGGAATGGAAAAGAAGAGGAAAGAACTGGGATGGATTTTTGAGGACCTAGGGACCAGAAAGGTCACTGTGTGCCCACAGTTTCAGAGAAAGCCCATGTCTGGCTGGAGTGGGATTCCTGGGCAGCTTGAGTTCAATGATCTGATCTATGTAAATGAATGTCAAGATACAAGGAGCTATCTGTGAATGGTGCTGCCTTTATTTGTTTTGCAGACTAATCCAAGCTACATCAGCCACATACTTACTGCAAAGCCTTGGTAAACCCCTGAACTCTGTGGCACTCCTGAATAGCCAGAAGAATGATGGGCCATCCCCGCACCCACTGCCCATGCAGCCTCACCCTAGTTCTGAGACATTCACAGGACAGAGTCTCTCTGCCTTTTCCCAGTGCACGAGCTGACCTGGCTTCTTCCCACAGCACCTACCACACACTGTTGGCTGCCTGAGCAGAACGCGGCATGAGAGGATTAATCTGTCTGCCTCTTCCTTTCTCCCTACCATCTCCCCCTCGGAGCTAGGGAACGGTACCCTGAACTTTCATGTCAAGCTGGATCAATTGTGACTTCTCTCTTCTCTTTCATCTCTCCCTCAATTTTCCAGTTGCCTGTTTCTTCAGAAGTTGAAAAGCAGTCACTAGAGACACGCTTTGAATTTGTCTCTGTATCCACGAGGGGAGAAACTCCCAAGTATTTGCATGTGTTAGGTCAGACTCTGTAAGTGTACACACCCGGTCTTAAATGCCACGAGCTACACTGGGCAAATACACTGTTTTTAAACCCCTAAGACTATAATTTGAGCACAGAATAAGCAAGCTATTATCAACTTCCCCTCAGAAAGAGAGAATAATTTCCAAGTTGCTATAACCTACATAAAGCCTATATCCTGATTGCTCAGGGAGAAGTATTGGATATCTGTTCTGCCTTTCAAAGCAAGACAGGGTGAGTAAACACCATGGAGCCCATTTTATAAGTGGGAAGCCAAAAGTGCAGGAAACCTACTGGATTAGTTCAAAGTTGTATCAACAAGGAGAGGCCTCAGCTAGACGGGCCCTAAATTCTTAGGTACCCAGGATGCCTTTAATCATACGGTGCCATGAGTCTCGTGTCTGGGAATAATTGTGTCTCCCTCTTCATAGAGAACCCTGTAGAGGGCTGGGGATTGGCTCATCGATTAAGAGCATTGGCTGCTCTTGCAGAGGACCTGGGTTCAATTTCCAGTACCCACGTGGTAACACACAGCCATCTGTAACTCCAGTTCCAGGGGATCTGACACCTTTTTCTGGCCTCTATGGGAAGCAGACACACACATGGTACACAGACATACATGCCGGCAAAACACACAAACACACAAAATTAAAATTTAAAAAAACCTAATAAATATTCATTATCAACTCACATGTCTATTTTCAACTAACCAATGAGCTACAAATTTTCTAGCAAATGTTTTTTCACTGGAGCTAGCATTTTTAAACTACACTGTTATGACTCCAGGCAGCAATGACCAAAGAGACAATGTCAATCACCTGAGCATCCTGTCTAGGAGCTGGAGACCAATCCTGACAGTCCTGGTCCAGTGCTTCTCCTTAGAACTCACTGTTCTAAGTGAGACCCTCTGTAGGGGCGCACTGGCCTTACAAGCCCCACGGCTGTTGTTCTTAAACCTGGGTATCAACATCACCTGGAGCATTTGTTCAAAGTCAAATTCCTATGCTTCACCCCCAGAAACTCTGAGGCTGTGGTTCTGAGGTAGGGTTCAAGGGCTGGAACGTCTAACAAGTTCCCAGTTGATGCTGGGAATTGCCAGTCCTGGGGCCTGCGCTAAGAAACCGTCTGTGGCTCTTGGCATCTCTTTCTGTCTATGTTCAGTGGAGTAGGATAGAGTACCAGGAGTTCTCTCCGGGCCTGGTCTGGAGAGGTCCCCTAGAGGGGAATCAGCGCTGCAACATCCTGGTGAGCTACCACTCAACACCAAAGCCCGGCCCTACGCAAAAGAGCCCGCACACACCTCAGCCCTAAATGAGTTCTCTACATCCAAGGCCTCTTTTCTTCCTTGGATCCCACTGGGGGCCTGGAGTCAGTCAGAGTAGAGCAGAAAGGACCGCAGGAGGCCTGTTCTTATCTAGGCGAATGTTTATCCACACAGCTGACCCAAATTAGCTGGAGCTGTAGGGACAGAAATAGGAATAGCCTGCGACTGAACGCTGAGGCGAGAACATGAATTCCCCTGTGAGGAGCGATTAATCTTCCTCCAGGGGAACAAGTCAGATGTGTGGCTGACTGGATTTATAGCCGAATTCTAATTTGAAATCACATGGACTTATTTTTTTAATTTAGAAATCCAAATTCCTTTTCCATCTTAAATGTCAGTGTCCTTTAAATATGAAATTTTGCCATTTGATACTCCCTGGGCTGGCAGCAAAAGTGGTCCTTTGTGTATTTAAAAAAAAAAAAATCAACTGAGGGAGGCATTATGATTTTTGGAGGCCTGTGGGTACAGGCTCTGGAGTCACGGAGTAGGCAAACCTCAACCCGAGGGCCACTCTGCTGGGGAGTTTTCCACAATGTGACCTCAAGCTAGTGCCCCATAGCACACCCAACCCACACAGCAAGCCCTGAGAAGAGCATTGATTTGGTGAGGGCAGCATGTAGACCTCTTCATGTTCTTACCAAGACCTCAATAAATGGACATAGCTTTCCGCCCTTCGGTAGAAGGTTTCGGAAGACCTTTGTGCTCCTAACATCAGAGGACTGAAGTGTTTCAACCATTTCACAGGAAAGGGAGTGCTACAGTAATGAAATGTGGTTTTGTAAAACCAATCCAGGGAACACAGTGTTTCTTAGAAAAGGGATAAGCTCCGCTAGTGAGACCTGAATTATTCAAGGATGCAGAATCAGTAAATTCCTCTCATGTCCAATTAGAACCAGTTGTGTGGACCGGCAAGATGCTCAGTGGCTAAAGGCATTTGCTGTACGGATCTGAGAGGCTGAGTTCAATGCCCAGAACGCACATCATGGTGAAAAGAGAGAGCTAACCCCACAAAATTGTCCTCTGTCTTCCACACATGCCCCTTGGCATAATGCCCCCACATATACATCATACATACAAATGCACACACAATAATAACAATGAATTTAAAAAAAAAACAAACAAACAAATTGTGTTTAGAATGTGGGCAATAGCTAAAGAGTATGGTTCCCTTTGTGGGATTCCTCCAGGAAAATCATGTTATTCTTCCTAACGACTTAAGAAAGATCAGTTCGGGATCAGCTCCTTTACTGGTGATGAAAGTAATTCAGCCATACTAACATGTAATGCTTAATTCCATGGACACCAGGTGATGGGACAGAGGTAAAGACATATTGCTGCAGAGCTCACACATTACAAGGGTCCAAGTAGATTCTGTGACATGGTAGCCTGGTGAGGGGAGAGTCACTCCAGACATTCCCAACGTCAAGTTCCAGGGACCGGTTATGAGAAAAGGCAAGCCTCCTTCCTAAGGGCACCGAGATTCCTGTAGAAGAGAGTACATGAGCCACAATAGCCCTCCACATTTGTTTCTCTGAATCACGTGGCTGGGAAAAAGTAAGGAAGAAAAAAGGGAGGCCCATTTTAAGACTGAAAGTAACCATCTCACAGAAGCTAAAAAATCTGCTTCCAGGCCAGTGTGAAATGTGATATTCAAGCTAAATATTCATCCTTTTTCCTTTGAGAAAGCTTTTTCCTCTGTGGCTCCAGTCTAAGTGAGAATGGAGTGTGTCAACTGTATTGGGTACAAAGCAGCCAGCTGGGACAATTTTGGCATGGCCTTTGGTCAGCATTGTTAATGTTGGAATGAGGCAGGGGAATCAACAGGTATGCCCAAACAGCATCCTACATAGAAAATAATATGATCAAGCACCACTATGGTGCCTACCAGGTCCTGTTAGCATCATCTCCACCAGATTAGTAGGGGAATCGTGTAGTTTTCAGGGCTAAAGTGCATGTAAGGGTAGACACACACACAAACAAACACACGTATGCATGCACACACACATGCATGCACGCACACTGACCTAGCCTGAAACCAATTCAAGATTTGGAAAATGACTTCCTTGTCTGTAGCGTAAGAATGGACACCTGCTAGAATATTTGTAGAATCTGGATCATGTGTTTCATAAATGTATCCAGACTTACAACTAATTTTTTAAAAATGCAAGGCAATTCCATACTTGGTTCAACCTCTTCCCTTACAGTGAAACATGATTGTCTGTGGCTTCTGGCTGAGATCGTTCCCAGGAGGCCAGAAAGCCAATACAAAATGCAGACAAGTGCAGAGAGATGTCCTGCACTTTTGCTACACTGAGTTTTTGGAACCATAGTGAAGAGGTGCTCCAAGGAGAGATGGAAGGACACAGAGAGAAAAGTGGAAGTACTGACTGGTATAGGCTGACTATTCCATGCTACTCTATGCCACTGGCCATGACTGCCTGGGAAGACCCATGTCTACTGACAGAGAATAATTGGAAAACCACTCCTGGAAAAAGATGAGGCAATCAGAGGACCCAGGATCCAACTGTGTGCTCCTGGACAAGTCAATACATTTCTATGGACCTCAGTTTCCCCCACTTGGTTTAGGGTTGGGATTGGAGTTCACTGTCTCCATGGACCCTTCAAGCTCTCATATTCTGAGTCTCAGTTTCTCACTGGATACGCTTGGCTGCCTGTTCGTGGTCAACCAGCCACATTCTGTACCCAAAGAAGTCTCTTCCTCCAGGATGCCCCCATGCATCCAAGACTACAACCATCCCCCAAGCTTTTAGAACTAAGGGCTTAGCAAAGTCAGTGAGGGGGTTAGTTGCCCCACTTAGCATCTCCCCCAAACCAATGTTATTCTAGCCCCCCTGTTTCCTCAGAAACTTGGCATGGCCTGCCTCCACCACTTCTCTCATTGCAAAACCTGCCTCTGCTGCTCTTCTTGGTTCAGGCCTAAGTTCCGCCTTTCTCTGTCTCCTGTGGCTTCTGAGCAGCTGGCATCCTCCAGGCCTTCCTTCCTTTGTTGCTTGTAGCCTGGTAGAGGCCGTCACTTCCAGACTGTGCATAGCTCAGCAAGCACACGGCAACCCTGCAATACTGACCCTGCCTTCAGCCAGCCTCTGCTCACCTCTGTGTCTTTCTGTTGCAGCACTGAAAAGTCCAACTGAATTCCATGACCCAAGAAAAAATTTGGATAGTGACAAGGTAATTTTTGCAAACCGCCTTTGCTGAATATGGCTGACAGGGTGTAGATATTGCATGCTCAAACTTTGGCTTACGTGTGTAGGATTTCTACAACCAACTCCAAATGGCCACATCCCTGGCCTCACACCATATGGACCCTCACTCCCAAAAAGCAAAGGCAACTGTGAAAATGACATCTACCATGTAAGCTTTAAGAGTGATAGTGCTCAGCTTAAAAAAGGAATGTTCTTAATCACTTGATGTTGGAGGACAGTCACCAAAGATATGCTAGAGGTCAAAAGGTCAAAACACCTTTAAGAAGGGAAGTGAGGTTGGCCTTCCCACTGATTTATCTTTTCGTACAGTCATTCTTAGCAAAATCCGATTTTCATAAGTGGGTTCAGTGGAAAGATGAAGGCTGTGAGTGGGGTTTATTTAGAGCTACCCAAAGAGTGGCATTCATTTGATTTTCTCATTTGGGGGACAGGATTGTTTGGTTTGTTCTATTTTTTCATTTGAAGGAATAATTGACATACTCATCAGGCACCTTCATCATAGATTTCTGCTCCTGATGTTATCAGTGATATAAATGCAATGGAGGAGCTGTCAGCACCTTCCATGACATGGGAAGGGCAAGCTGGTGTCTCTGCTTGCCTGTTAGTTGCAGCCTTGCAGCCTGTCTGTGAATAGACAGAAAGAGCAAGATTTTGCGATTCTTCCAAGTTGCCTGTGAGGAGCTGTGATTCTTAGCACCACAGAGTAATGAGCAACAGTCATCAGCACTGGGGAGACCAGGGGCAGACCTAGAACAGGGAGAGGGAAGAACTGGAAGAAGGAGTCAGAGGCCTGCGATCCTCAGTTGGTTTGAGCCTAGCCTGCCATCCCTCCAGACGGCTCCTCCATGACAATGAGATGTGGCAAACCATCCTTCCCTAGGTGCCTGCCAAAGTCTGGGTCACAGGTTTCACACTTCACCATGTCAGAGGCGACTGGCAAGGGCTGTATGGAGTCCTATTGTAGTGCATGTTTGTGCAAGGTTTTATCTCTGACCTTGGTCACTTTGGTAACTCTTAGGCAATAGGATCAATTATGGCAAAATGACTCCAGGTCAACTGCCATATGAATATCACTAGAATGTCTTTGTATTTAAAGCCCTTAACTCGGGCCCAGGCTTTTTTTTTTTTTCTTTTTTTTTTTTTTTTTTACCCTTCTGCCCTTCTTTCCCATACTAAAATTCTAGGGGGAAAATTTGTGTTTCTTTACAAAAACGTGGGAGAAGGGGTATTTTCCATTCACCACTCATAGAGCACTTTTCCCTTTTGAGAGAAACTGAGAGTTTTGTGCTTTTCTTCTACAGACTGAAGATTCCCTGAGGCGCAAGGGCAGAAACAGGTCTGATCGTGGCAGCCTGGTTAATATGCACATTCTCCAAGGTAAGGAAGGCTACATAAATCCTAAACTAGGAGATGCCTGCCCAGCAGGGGACCCTGTCTCTAGAGTTTCCTGTCTCTACTTGCTAAGTCTTTTTAAAGCCTCTCCAAAGATAAATTAATTAATAAAATAAAATAAAAATATTTTTAAACCATAGATAGACAGACAGACAGATAGATAGATAGATAGATAGATAGATAGATAGATATAGATATCTCCATCTCAGCCTTGCATTAGGTCATTTTGAGCAGTCATCCACTCATTCTTAGCCACATAGAAGGCTTAGAAAGGCACACAGATTTGATTTCCTGTCTCACCTACTGTTGTTGGGTGTTCGGTTTTGGGCTCTTTAGGGGGACCCACCACCCAGCTCCCAAAGAAATCACACACAGAGGCTTATTCTTACTTATGAATGCCCAGCCTTAGCCTTGCTTGTTTCTAGCCAGCTTTCTTTAACTTAAATTATCACATCTACCCTTTGCCTCTGGGTTTTTCACATTCTCTTACTTCTGTAAATCTTACTCTTACTCTGTGGCTTGCTGTGTAGCTGGGTGGCTGGCCCCTGGAGTCCTCCTCCTTCTCTGCCTCGTAGATAGTTCTCTCCTCTCCCAGTTTTCTCCTTCTATGTATACTCTCTGCCTGCCAGCCCTGTCTATCCTTTCTCCTACCTTGCTATTGGCCGTTCAGTTCTTTATTAGACCATCAGGTGTTTTAGACAGGCACAGTAACACAGCTCCACAAACTTAAACAAATGCAACATAAACAAAAGTAGCATACTTTAAAATAATGTTCTACAACAACCTACCCCACTCCTGACTCTAAGGCCAGGCGATTCCACAATTTCCCTGAGCACCTGCAGTGTGTCCTTCTCGGTTCATGTGAGGGGCCCATCTAGTTGTTGCCACAGTCACCAAGTAGCAGTTTGATCCTGCCCTGTGGGTGTCTTTATGTTCTAGTGCAATGGTTCGCAACCTGTGGGTTGCAACCCCTTTTGAGGGTCAAATGACCCTTTCACAGGGCTCCTCTAAGACTATCAGAAAGCACAGATATTCACATAATGATTCATAACAGTAACAAAATTACAGTTATGAAGCAATAACAAAAATAAGTTTATGGTTGGGGGTCCCCACAACATGAGGGACTGTATTAAAGGGTTGCAGCATTAGGAAGGTTGAGAACCACTGCTCTAATGGGTGGGAAATAACCATCTCAGAAAAATCTGTGCTGATCCGTGAAATTTTTCCCTGGGATGCTGCAACCATGTTGGAAAAGGGGAAAGGAAGCAAATGCCGCCTCGTTGCCACCTTAGTCTGACACCTGAGGGGGGGGGGTGTCGGAGGTGGGGGAGTGGGGCGAGGCCTTTCCTGCATTGGGAAGGCTCAGACCACTGGTGCCCAGCCTCAGAGAGGCTCAGCTTCTACTTTGACATTTTCTGTGAACTATTTGATCAGGGAGAAAATGCTGCACTGACGATTGCAAGGGACTGGCTGACTTTGTCATTGTAGAGATGAACAAGATGTGGATGTCTGCCCTTAGCGAACCCTCCCAGGGTAACAGAGAAGGCAGACGTGAGAATTAGCATTCACCAACCAACACAAGAGAGAAAATGCCTGGTGTTGTGAATGCATGGTGTGTGAATGCAGGGAGGAGGCCTCAGAAGGGAGACATCTGACTCAGAATAGACTGGGAAAGGGAAGGAAAGGAGCTGGGATACGAAGTATGGAGCAAGTTCAGGATGAAGGAAGGGCATTTTAAGGGAGGTGCAGCATGCACCCAGCACCCGTGTGCTCTCTCTAGAATGCAGATTTCCTTCCATCCCCGATGCAAGCTGTACAGGGTACGAAAGGCCCTGAAACAGGGAGGAAGTTGTGAGTCTGTCCTCTCTGATCAGCCTCATCTCTGACTCTTCTGGCTTCCCGACATTTCTCCAACATGGAGTAAGTGAGATGCTGTGAGACAGACAGCAGACAGCACAGAATCTGGAGGGAAGGCTCTGAAGACTCCTAAGGGCTCTCAGGCACAAGTGACACAATTCTTACCTCCTTTACAGCGCCACCTCTGAAGACCCTGGGACCCGCTGCTGTGTTAGCACAAAACTACAGCTGTACAAACAGACCAAGAAAGGCCATTCAGTTGAGATACAGACTTTCAATGGTCGAGTTAGCAAACAAAAATAGATATTGCATGTGGCAAGAATGCACGAGATGCAGGCATCTGTACTTTGCTGGTAGGGTGCGACCCGGTCAGTGTTTCCACAGGGCACTTTGGCAGAGTGTATCAAACTCCTTGACCTTGCATCTAATCTTGAGCTTGCAAAGGTTTGCATGCCAAAATGGTGTTTAGCAAGGAGTTGATTAGAGGGGAAGACATTGAAACTGGTAAAATGTCCAACAATGGGGGTCCCCAAGTAAATTTACTTGGGGATCCTGTGTCGAGTTTAATTCCACAGAGCCACCACGGCAAGGGCTTCGAAGAGTAATGACTTAATAAGAAAAGGCTTAGAAGATGTTTAGTGAAAACAGCAGAAAGCAAAGCAGTATTTATAGACGAATTCTGGGAAGACAAACTAAACATGTAAATATGTGCATTCGCGGTCCAGTTCTGGGAAGCAAAAGTATTGATCTAATAATAGGAAGAGACAGCTCAGAAGGACTGGTACGGCATGGAGAGTCCCCTGCTCCTTCCACTTTCTCGTGCGTAGCCTTGGCATTTGTGACGCCATGTGCACAGAGGCGCCCTGGTCTCCGTGCTGTGGCACCTGCCTGACTTTCATCCCCAGCATGTTCCAAGAGTTGTTTCCCTCATCACTGTCTTTGATACCAAGTTCTCCACCACAGCAGCCCTTGATTCTGTGACATATCTCTTCCACGGTGGCTTCTAGTTACCCCAACAGAAATTAAGAATTAGTTTCCTGAAGTACCAAAGACCCACTAAGATGCCAATGACTCCTCTCATTCAGGTGGGGACAGGAAATAGGGAAGAGATTGCAAAAGTGAGCACACTGTGCCCCGAGGGCAGAAGGGACCAGTGCCTAACTGATAGATACGTCCAGGAAATAATTGGATCCATTCATGGCAGGCTTGGAGGCTGAGGGGATGTGTGAGGAGAGGCTGAAAGGCTGTGGCCGGGTGCATTGGAAAGTGTCAAAGTGGAGTCCAGCCAGGACCTGGATAACCACATTCTTTTTTTTTTTAAGATTTATTTTATTTTTTAATGACACGCGTCAGCAAGAGGAAGGAGAGTAATGTCGCACGAGAGCGCTGGTAGAAGCCAGAAGAGGGTGTCAGATCTCCTGGGGCTGGGGTTCTAAGCAGTTGTAAGCCACCTGACCTAGGGTCTGGGAACTAAACTGGAATCCCCTTCAAGAGCAGCCAGTGCTCTTAACTATTGGACCATCCCGTCCATTCTTCCTTGTGGAGCTTCTGGACAAGCATAATCGGCAGAATGAATTAGGAGTTTTCTCTGCTGTGCAAGAAATGTGCAGCCCGACTCAAGACCCCAGGTCTAGATTAGAGGGTTGGGAGAGGTGTCTATAAAGACCTCATCGTTTAAACTCAGCATGTTGAGACAGACCCCGAAAGAGCCCCTTACCTTACATTTCTCCACCAGAAGTGACAGGTTGGCAGGATTTTTCTTCATAATTTTTTTTTCACGGAAATCACTCACAGCTTACCCTAAAGAGGACATTTGGGGTCAGCCATAAAGGGGAGAGTTTAGAATGCTGTACTTGACCTTCCCCACCCTCCAAATGATGAGAAACTGCCTGTTGGATGAATTCAGTTTTTTTTTTTAAATTCCTCTGTTTAATTAAAATATCAACTTCAAATGATTTTTTTTTGCCTTTTACAACATATCTGAACATTTGACTCTCAGTCAGTATCACAACATTGACAAATCTAAAACCCCTAGAAAATTACAGCACCCCCCCCCCCCCATCCTGCCGCACCAATTATCACCAGGAGATGATGTTTACTGCAGTCCTGGCCTGTGCCAATCACTCTAAAAAGCCAGGAACCGAGGGTCAAGCAAGCCACATGGACCCCATGGACTGCTTGGTTACAAAATTGCCAAATTGCATTTTTTTTAAAAACAAATCCTCTCCAGGCGAGTTTCTCCAGCTTTCCTGTGCCTCTTCATTTGCCTTTATTTGGAAGTGTCTGCTTGCTGGTGCTAATCCCTGTGAAGTGATGATGCTCGCATTGAAAAATTATCAGGATGGTAGAGCATGGTGTGACAGTGTTGTGTAACCCCCAGCCAAAAAAAAAAAAAAAAAAAAACCAAACCAAACAAAATTACATCAAACTCTAAAACGGATCCTGTCTGTTTCAATGTTGCAGCCTCCACCGCAGAAAGATCCATTCCAACTGCTCAGATGAAGCTGAAAAGAGCCCGCCTCGCAGATGACCTCAATGAAAAGATTGCTCTCCGCCCAGGGCCCTTGGAACTGGTGGAGAAGAACATACTGCCTATGGATTCTTCAGTAAAAGAGGCTATGAAAGGTAGTTGGGGTTGGGGAGGCACGCCTGTCCCACACTTGTGAACCCCAGAGCAGCCACAGCTCTGACAATCGAGGAACCCCATTCTGGTACTGAGCAGCTCACTGGATGAGCCATGCCATGGGATTGGTCCCCAAGCATATACCTCATACCCAGAGGTCCACCCTCTTCAGCTTTCTATGTTACAGAGGCAGAGGCTGGAGGGATGAGATGAGAGCAGTCAGTAATGAAGTCTTATAGCCATGATCCCAGCACTTGAGAGGCTGAAACAGGAGGACTGCCGTGATTTCAAGGCCAGCCTGAGATCCATAGTCAGTTCTAGGCCAATCTGGCTTCAAGTGAGATCTTAAAAACCAAGTCAATCGATGAAGAGAGAGGTAGAGAGTGAACCAGTACAGTGGGAATAGCAGTTGGCTGCTGTGTGCTAGGGTTGACATAGGGATGATGACGCCCAGGCTTTCACAAGCAAAACTCACGCTATGACATGTATGAAACGGGCCATTCTTATGTGATAATGTCTGAGGCCACTCAAGGAGATGATGCACTCACCAATTCCCTCACAAACCACCTTAACTCATTTCATAGACCTTAGTTAGAGCCAAACAGCCTGCAAGTACAGGGTTCAGCTAAGCTATGCTTTGAGTTGGGCCCTGGGTCAACAGAAGAGAGTGGAGTATGGAGATGAACATTCCTATAGGCAAGTTGACTTTCTTCCTGTTAGACCCGCAGGCAGCTCCTGGAGGCACTTGAAAGGTACTATTTACCAACAGATATTTAAATGTTTTAATATGTTACCAAAAGCATGTGTAAGGAAAGCTTATTCTAAACTACATTTATTGTGAGTTGCCCTTGAGTTGATTCACATCTTGGTCTTACCCATCCATTCAGAGGTCATGTGGACGCTGCCTTTGGAATGTGTAACCATGGAGCTCCGGGAGAGTCACTGGCTCTGCTCCCAGTGCCCATTTGGACATCTCACCGTGGTTGTCTGTCCTTTTCACACCCAGTCTCCACATGGGATGTCTTGTGCCTGTGAACTTGGCCTACAGTTCTCAGGAGTGCTTGCTTTCATCACTGCTCTGATAGATACTTCCTCAGACAGGAAGAAAGTCTTGGGGGAGAAAATTCCATGGAGCATCTCTCATCAGTTCTTAGAACGTTCTATTCCATGACTATAAATTGTCACTTACTTCTTTATTACAGGCAAAAGATTTTTAATCGGCACCTTTAGCCTATACCTACCTCACACCTGCTCTTGTGGTTATCCATTGCCAACTGGTAGCCTTTTCTCTTTTCTTCCTCCTGCCTCTGTTTCTCCGTGTATGCACTACTTATACAAGAAAAAAAAATCTATCATTAGGGTGGCAGACATTTTACCACTTTACATCGCCATGTGCATCCTGACTTTGAACACAGTACTTTCAGATTTCTCTGTCATCTGTTCGTCTTTTTCTTCATAGTTTCTAAACTTGTTTTCATTGAAAATAGTTCCCAGCTTGCCTGGCAGTGGTGGCACATGCCTTTAATCCCCTAGCCCTTGGAAGGCAGAAGCAAGTAGATCTCAGGGAGTTGGAGACCAGCCTGGTCTAAAAGAAAGAAAGAAAAGGAAAATATTTCTGAGCTCAAGAATATATAGACTTTTTTTCACTTACATCATCATATACACACCTGCATTTTCACATCTAAAATCTGAGAGCCTCTGAAAATATTTCAGGACTTAGATTAAGGGGCACATGTAATTTTGCTTTGTCTGAAATTTTGTGACGTGTTTTACAATTTGATTTCACATTTATCTTCAAAAGCCTCTTTGTGTTAGCCTGCTTTGTCTGTTGTTTGCTGGCTACTTACAGAGGTGTACTGGAGATAAAACTTAGGAATAGTTTTTTGTATGTTAATTTACTCCTGTCGAGATTTGAGAATGCAACACATTTATAAGTTAATTTGCAGTGGATTCATATGTTTAAAGGATACAGATCCTTCCAAGTCAGAAACACAAGGTTCCTTTCCATTTACCCAAACCTTGTATTTCCCTCAACATGGTTTGTTGTTATAAGCCAGATCCTTTGGATCACTGTGACACTGGAAACATTACTTTTGCATATTTCTTTTTTCTTAGCATCTTTGAAGATTTCCTTAAGAGTGCCAATAAGTTTCTCAGTTCACCCTGTTTAAGTCTAAATGTCTATATCTACAAATGAAACATGTTTCCTGCCCCACTTTGCGTAATGACTGGTAGCTGAATACCTATATATTATATGATCAATATCATCTTAGAACCATACATGCATACTAGCATTTCAATAGTTCTTGCACTTCATTTAAGAATTCCTGTATGTATTTACATTTGTAGATTATATCAATTTGATATACATTATATAGATGATACAGGGTAGTATACCAAATAAAATAAAATTTTACTACATACATATATCTAGCAGGGTGGCTCTTTTTCTTAAAGAGCCATAGAAACACCTACTTTATGTATAAAATTATGTAGATGGCATAGAAAGCCTATATAAGTCATACATATTCAATAAATAATGGCATGCGAGATGATTGAATAATCATGTACCTCTTGCTTAGTAGAATCCTATTGTTACTGACCGGTTGACAGTGGTTCAAAGCAGCCAGGAGGCAGTGAGCTTGTAGCCAGACTGGGCTGTACAGCAAGACCCTGTCTGGTAAAGATGATGTGATAACAGGTCAGGCTGTCTATGTTATGTTTATCTGCGTTATGACAGCTTGAGGAGCACGTGTTTTCATCCCATTTCTCTTTTAGCTGGAAGTCTGTAGTCACCCGCCTTTATGCATGACAGGTGCTTTTGGTACAGGTCGTATAAGGTTGTGTTCTTCCCTAAGGGTGATTTGAAGAGGATACTGAGTAAGACGCTCTCAAAGAATGCGAAACAACAATGATGTGAGAAGACAATTTCTGCCTGTGACAGCCGTGTGGCGTTGATTCCTTCCCAAATCACCCTGACATTCCTGGGAGCAACCTTCCATGATTCTGTTTTTAGAAATTACAAACATGTTACTTATACATTTGAATCACTTTTGTCATTGGCGTGTCATGGCATTTATTTAGTGTTCTAACAGCCCAGGAAGAGGTTTCCACCAAGAGGAGTCCTCCATGGCAGGCTCCTTAATCTTGTTGCCCCTCCCCATCCCCCACCATCCTCCAAGGAAGATGGCTCTTTTTCTTAAAGGGCCAGATAGTAAACTATAAACTCAATCTGCCACAACTGCTCCACTCACTCTTGTAGTGGGGATGTAACCATGGCAACAAGTAAACAAACGGGTATGGCTGTGTTCCAATAAAACTTTCTTTTAGAAGCTTGGAAGTGTGGAGCTTCATCACCCTCTGGATCTAGCCAGTGAAATCTAAAAATGAATACCTTGCTTGCGCTCTGCCTACTGTGAGACCAGTATAGAGGCTGAGAAAGGTCCGCTGGTTGAGCTCCATCTGTTTCCCAGCAGTAGCTCCACACTGCAGAAAGGGGAGCTTAATATTTGATAAACAACTATCCAGTTACAGCATTCAAAAGTAATATTGCTTTCTACTGTATTTGTTCTATACTGGTCCGATTTAAATGTCAAAGCCATCCGGATGCTCCCTGAGTTACGGTAAGGTCATGTGCAAATAGACACATGCCAAACTGAAAAGATATTTATTACACCTGAGAATCCCAGCCTAGAGCATCCTGCTTTGAAACACTGTGGGGAGTGGTTTGTTTCATGCTGTGACCACAGGAGGTCTGACTACAGTGGTCACCAGCATAACCAAAGGATTGAAGAGGGTGTAGCTGACCCAGGAAAAGATCAAAGTGCAAATTTCTCAGTAAAGTTCCTCCTGAAAGACGATAGCTTTTGCACCATTGAAAGTCACCACATTTTAAGTCCAGGGTGATTTATCAGTATACATTTCACAAAGTAATTGATAATTACCTCTGAGACTTTTCTGAGTGACAGAAACTGTTAAATGTGGTCTCATGATCAGCTTCATGAGCTTTTCTCATTCACATCTCCGAAGCTGAGTCCCTATCTTGGGAGTTGTTCTTTCATGACTTTCTATGGTGATGCTCATAGAGCTACGTGCATATTCAAATTTTTACCTTATATCTGCTGTATGATTTATCTCATGCTGGAAATTCTCCTCCTCCTGTATGTCAAAGTTCATGAGTCTCCAGCAGTATGTGGTGTTGGCTTGCTGTGGTTCTAAGCATCTTTGAACTCGGACTCCATTTTTCAACTTAAATACAATATTTAGGGTATTGTCTCTTCCTCTCTACTTTACTTCACTAGAAGTTTGTCCGGTTCTTCTCTGAGAAAGGAGAAGTTGACGATTCTATTCTTAAAGTCTGTTGGTTCCATGTGTTTACTGGAATTCAATTTGCCTCTAGTCCAGCATGCTGAGAAGTTGCATGAGGCGAGCTGGAGGCTTGCTTTGCTATTTGTTTTCTAGGTTGGTTGTTGTTTGGTTCTTTCTTTATCTTTCTTTGTGTTTTTGTTTGTTTGAATGATTGTTGTTTGTTTCACAGTGGCGGTCAAATCCAGAGCCTCACAAATTCTAAGGCAAGTGCCCTGCCACCAAGCTGCACCTGTGATCACAAACCAGAGCTTTGCATGCATCAGGCTGGCTTTGAACTGTAGTTCTGTGACTCTGGGTCACACACCTGTAGATACTGTCATTTCATCTCACTGTGACTCAACTGCCTCATCTGTAAATTTCTCCATTACAGTAATCACTATGTCTCGGGGTTGTTTGTCGCAAATAGACTCAAACAACTGGTATACAGAATGAAGTCAGGGCTAGGGAGACTGCTCCATGGGTAAAAACGCTTGCTGTACAAACACGAAAACCTAGTTCGATCCCCAGAACCCATGTAAAAAGGTATATAAGCATGCACCTATAATCCTATTGCTGGAGAAGAGGAGATAAAAAGACCCCTGAGGCTCACGGGCCAGTAAGTCTAGCCAAATCAGCAAGCTTCAGATTCAGTGAGAGACCCTGCCTCAAAATACAAGGTGGAGGGTGACTGAGGAAGAATCTGATACTGACACCTTCATCTGACCTCCTCACATACTCCATACATGTACACCACACACACACACACACACAGAGAGAGAGAGAGAGAGAGAGAGAGAGAGAGAGAGAGAGAGAGAGAGAGATACCTAAAAGCTGAAGTCTCACTTACCGATCATCAGGAGCCCACCAATAACACACTCTGAGGCAGGGGTGAGGGGGGCAGAGAAGAAAGTGCTGGCCAAGTGCTAGAAGCAGCTTGCAGTGTGTCTTCCAAGCAGAAAGGCTCAAACTTTAGAGTTCTTCTCGCTCAAGAAAATTGATAAAACCGTTTTTTCTAACACCCTACCTAGAGAAAATATCATTTTTGAGGGATAAGAAAAAGGTAGTAGTAAGCACAGGAAGGGTTCTGGTGGGTCCAAACTGATTGTGTGTGTAAAGAGGGTCAGGCTGTGCATGCAGACTAGACTGTATCTGTGGTGTGGAGTGGGCTTGTGAGAGATGGAAGAGCTCCACTGGGAGGCTGGCACACTTGTCTGAGGAGAGCTGACAAGCTGGAAAAAGTCCTGCATGTGAGTGTACAAAAAGAGAGAACAATATGACCAACATTATGTGACACGATTATAGATTACCGTGCAATACACAGGCTTCTCCCTCTTGGGCAAAGTAAATGATGTCATCGTTTATCAAGACAGGAATATGAATGGATGAGTAAGGTGGGGGAAAGTGACAAATTCTCACGTTAACTGCTGAATGTGAGGGGCCCACCAATAACGCAAAGGCAGACATTCATAGTCAGCAGGTCCTGAATGTGGCTCCTAGTTCAGAAAAGGGCACAAACTTGCAAATCTTCCATACTTATGGTGATTTCAACCGATGGATTAGATAAGATTGCCTTTGCATGCATGCATTTCTTCACTAATATCTATTGATTCTCTTCTAATGGGCCAGACACCACTCTAAACTCTTGGTCAGTGATCAGAACCTACAAGTAAATTAAGTATCATAGAAAAAGCTGCTCCATGTGGTACCAGTTCAGGGTATGAGTAATGCATAAAAGACTGTTGTGTGGTAGGAAATCTGTGCAGAATACCAAGGACTAGCTGAAGAATAAGGCTGGACATACATTTGTTTTAGTCCAAGGACATCCCAGAACTGGGTGCTAGCCTTGGAGAATAGAGCACTCATCCCCACTCCCACCTCTCAATCCCTGTGTCCCCTTCTGTACCTATGAGTCTCACAAGCAAATGAACATATACTAAGAAACATCACAAGGCTGCTTGGAGTCCAGCTGTAGAAACAGCAGCTGGCGCTCTCCCAGCAGCAACGATGACCCAGCCTGCTCTTGTGCCTGTTACTCCTGGGGATCACATCCCTTCTATGGTGAGATGGAGATGAGCTCCTGTGACAGCCTCACGACCTCTGCTTATTTCCTCTTCTCCATCCACGTGCCATTCCATTTGTGTTTACACGTTGTGATTCTCTCTCCAGCTGTGTTTCTGTGCTCCTGCCAGACTTGAGGGGCCTACTGTGTCATCGTCTCCCTCCCTGCGAGCGTAACTAAAATCTAAGAGAGAATGATCTAGAACCTTCAACACAAGGAAGGACCTTTTGACAGTGAGTCTTTCCACCTGGCATTTTTCTCATCGTTCCCAGGTCACCCTCTTGTAGCTGAAGGGCTGACCACACCAAGTCTTTTAAAAAAAAAAATACAGACTTGTCTGTCTTACAGGATGCCAACTGCTGGTTCCACTTCCAACCTGGGAGTTTCTTCTCTGAATGTATAGTCTTAGAGACTCTAGCTGATCTATTTACATCACTTTGGAATGGCATACGGTGCAGGAAGACAAGACTCAGGTTCTTGTGGTCACCACTCAGAGTGCGCCCAACTGCCTATCATCCTTTTGTGAAAAACCTCATGAGGGCAGGACACGCATATAACTAAGGCAATCTCCATGGCTTCTCTACAGAATGTGGGATGCCTTGTTAGGCTTATGAATGGTCATTTTTACTCAGGTGCTCCTCAGTACTGAAAGCCCTGGGTTCTTCTCTTCACCTGTGTTAATCTGCTCACTGATCATTAAATAGTTTCTTCCTGGGGTGTGAGCATCCTGCATCCCCTAGTTCTAGAGGAGGCAGTGTTTTGTTCGGATGCCTGACTCCTGGCTTGAGTTAAACCAAAGCCAGCGGGATTCCTCAAACAGTAGGAGGACTCTGTTCTCCAGCTGCAATTGAAAAGTTTCTCACCTTGTGTTTGGACTGGACCAGATTTTCCAACTAAATCAGCGCTTCAGTTTCCGTACAACCAGTGTTTTAGAATGTGAGCCCAGGTTAGTTGATTCTGCGGGTTTCCTTGTGGAGTCCTTGACCCCTCTGGTTCCTACAATCCTTCCTCCCCCTCTTCCACAGGATTCCCTGAGCTCAGCCTAGTCAGTGTTTGGCTGTGGGTCTCTGCATCTGTTTCCATCAGTTGCTGGATGAAGCCTCTCTGAGGATGATTATGCTAGGCTCCTGTCTACAAGTATCACTAGGGATCATTTCGCTGACTTTTTTTTTTCCTGCTGGTCATGTTTGGTTCTAGCTTGGGTTTCTGGGATACCCAGCCTCTGGTTCCTGACTCTTTTGGTAGTGTCAAGGGTAGACTCCCTCCGGAATAATCTTTTAATATAGAAACCAGTGTCTGACCTGCCAGAACTGTTGCAAGGGCCATCTGTTTCCAGCTGTCCTGCTTCTGAAAGCCTCTTTACCCATCATGTGTTTGTCTGTGACCCCGAGGCTTATTTTAAAATCAAACTCTCTTGCTCACGAAGAATCCAGTCCATGTTCAGAGACTAGGCATGTTGACACCCACCGATCACGCATTTTAAAGGCAGATATACAACAGCCATGGCGCTACGCCAGATGGTAGGGTTGTTTGCCTTGGCGTGACTTGACTTCCTCACGGACAAGATTCTATCATTCCACGATGAGAAATCATTTCCAAAGTACAAATGATCCTTAGAAACACACCAGGGCCTATATGTCAATTTGTTTTCTGAGGGAAAACTCGGTGGGTGGGGGGAATGGGATAGGGTTTAGAAAATTGGGGAGAAAGAGCGAGAGCTGAGAAAAGAAAGCAGCCCTTTGGCTCTGCAGGTCGCCTGGTGATCTGAATGACTAGTGCTGATGAAGCCAGGTTGGCATTGCTGAGAAGTGGGCAATTGGAGTTGGGGATATCTTTCAAGGTCTCCAAGGGGCAGCTGGAGGTACTGACAGGTGACTACAGGGACACTGAGGGTTTTCCCATAAAGACAGAAGGAGACAGCGCGAGTATGTCATATTTACACCGAATGACAGTCTTTGTCCCTTGGGTTTGACCCCTAGAGCTGATATGCAATAAATACACATAGACATTAGCAGCGTTTCCTGATTTATGAGGATCAGGTCAATAGACTGATGCAAGGGAAATTTCTGAGGTGTCATGGATCTGAGGAAAGGGGATCCATTTATCCTAGTACCAGTTCACATCCATTTTATAACAAAGAAACACGATGTCCTTTGAGAGCAGTGAGTTCTCATTCTGGTTAGAGGATCCACCAGTCTATAGATCATAGTGTGTTGTTGGGTCTCATCAAGTCTCCTTGGGCAATAGCCAAGGTTGTTAACATCTACATCTAAGTGAATGATCCGTGACATGTTCCCCAGGGAAGCAGATTTTGCTTCATTCTTGTTCAGGAGCATGTTGGGGATGGACAGTTTGTCCTTGAATGAAAATAGCTCTCCTGCCATTCACTGGACTAACTTGCAAGTTGAAAATCAGGAGGTGCACTTTCATTTTTGCCCCACCCTTCCTTCACAGCCCTTGGTGCAGGTTCCAGGGGACAGTAACCAGGGCTCCAATTATCTCATTTAATCTTGGAATTCTGAATGTTTGTACAGAGGAAAGTACAACTGACTCATTCATTTAATCACTTCCAGGGAATCGGGGAATGAGGGTCTGTCGCCAGCCTAAGGTCCCCAAGGGGCCTGTGCCCAGAGCCAGTCCTGTGGGCATACCTAGAAGATGATGTCAGGGCCTCCCAGAGCAGGTCCTTGTCATCACACTGCCTGACGTGTCTGCGGGGACAATAGCCAGCGCTCTGCTCTCCAACATCTCCCAACCAGCCTCTTGTCGTGGGAGATTGGAGCAGAGGCCCCAGGTCACAATGCAATGCAATTGATGTGACTGTTCTACAGGAATACAGATAAGGTGACCAGAAGGTGACCTGTGTCCCTCTCTGCAGCAGTGTGGCTTGAACTGGGAAAGAGGGAGTGACTGGTGGTCTTCCCAGGACAGGCTTTCATCCTACTCTAGGGAAGCTGACTCCTCCTTTCTCCAGAACAAGTCTCTCAGGACAAACGAGTTTTCCTTGCCATGGAGACACACTGACTTTTTCGAGGCTGACCACAGAATAAACTGCCTCCTGGGTGGTCTTCTTGTTTCTGATAATAGTAAACTGGAGAATGGCAGATGCTAACAAAAACAATATCGGCCACCGTAACAGCTAGACATGACTGAACAGTTCACATCAGGCCACGCACTCAGTGCTCTGCAAATATTATTTCTTGGAATCTAGAGAGGTAGCTGCATTCATAATTCCCATTTTAGAGATGGGGAAACCTAGGCCCAGTAAGTTCCCAGTGTTCACACTCCCACTGATGTGGCAGAGCCAAGAAAAAGAAGATACCTCAAGTACCCATGAATGCCTCGTGCATCTTGTGGAAGGTGGCAGCAGCAGCAGCAGCTCTGGTGGGGGGGGGTCGGAGGGGGCTCCTCCACTGTTCCAGCTCTTGCTCTAAGCCTGAACCAAGCAACTGTGTAGCTGTGTGGAGACTCCTTTCCCTTCCCTCCTCTTCTGCCCCCACAGTGGCAAACCCAAACCACTTGCAGCCCTGAAGAGGTAACTGGCAGGGTCCACATGATGGCACATCTCATCGTGGTCCTCAAATGTACCTGTTGGCAGAGTCTGACACGCAACCTCATGCTTTCTAGGTACCAGACAGTCACATGAGGGGCCTTGGCATTCACTCTCTTCTTTGTGTGAATGGGAACAACTTCCTTGTGTTTGGTTGTATGGACTCATGGCTTCCTCCATCCACTGGCTTAAGCAGGGAGCTTCTAAATGATTGGCAGATGATTTGATGATGTAGTCTCCTAGGTTATGACTCTGTAGGATTTGGCTCCTGAATAATCCTCTCTCCTGACTAAGGGACTTTCTTCCTCACCCCTAATTCTGCTCATCAACCCCTTTGGTATCTCTTCCTCTCTCCATCTTCACCCGAGATGCTGCCCCCTCCTGTTGTCCTGTCCCTAGCAGGCAGTTATTTCAGGTTCCACCCAAGCCCTCCTCCTCTAAGAGAGTTCTCAGACAACTTTGTGTTGCTATCTCCTCTGCCTCCCTGTGGTGGACACTCTCCAGGCCACGTCTCCTTGACAGATTCTCTGATTATCCCAGACGGAGCCACAGACAGCCTCTTTCTCCTGACTTTCAGCCTCTTTACCATATCTTATCTGATCACCTGGACTCCTCTTGACGTGTGAAGTGTGGAAGTGAGTGAAATCATTGAGAATCCCCTCCCTTCAGCCTGGGAGGGAAAAATAGAACTGATTATAGAAAGTTGATCCTCCGTATTCACAGGGGATTAATTCCAGGACCCCCCACAGATGGCAAATTCAGGATACTCCAGTCCCTCCCTCCTGTAAAATGAAATGCTATTGGCACATAATCCATGCATAGGAGTCTCCCTTCTATGTCAATCATCGATGTATTAACTGTCATGTTTAGTTCCATGCAAATGCTATGTAAAAAGTCACTAGACTCACTTCCAGGGGGGCTACAGTGAGAACAAAGCCTGTATATGTTCGGGACAGATGCAATTGTGTCAGCCCCAGTGAGTGCCAAGAATGTGGAACCTACAGACGGCAAGCTGATACCATCTACACCCTTATTCCAAACTCTCTACTTCTAGACGTTTTGTTTATTTTTTAATCATTGTCGTGTCTTGACTTGAGGTCACCACTTGCCAGTGATCAGAGTGGGGACATCTTCAGTGTATAACGTGTGCAGAAGAGGATTCTTTGTTGCTCTATTGCACTCCCTGCCCAAGGCAGGCTGCTGAGTCTCTCTAAATAACCGGCGACTCCACCCAATGGCTTTATGGCTAGCAGGGAGGACGGTTGTTTGGCCACCCTCTTCTGTAAAGTGACTCTGAGAGTCCAAAGGCTGGGAGTTCACTCTCAGTAAATAGTCGCATAAAATAGAACTTTCAGTATCCCCAGCAGTCAACCAGATTTGAGAAACTGTGGACGTGCCTGGGCTCCCTGTGCCTGTCTGAGGACTCACAAATCTGTTTTATTCTAGTTGTCACTATTACACAAATCTGCCCCCTCCTCTTTCTCATGCCCCCCTCAGATATAATCAGGTCATTGTATAGTAAGAAGAAAAACATTATCCCTCTTTCTCCCTGCTTTTTCTAACATTTCTACCCATATGTTAGAAAGTGGGACAGTTCCATACTTCAGTTCATTTCTCCCTAATTTTTGCACATTTGGAATGCCATATTCTGGTTGACTGGGGGGGGGGGGGATTTTTTTGTCACATGAAATATCGGAACACACAGAGAAGGCCCACTTGCCTCCTAGTGAAGGAGATGGGAAGAAACGTGAAACAATGAACTTCTCAGAGTGTTCTGGTGGTCAGAGAAGATGGTGTTCCTGAGGGGCTGGTAAGACCACATGCAGGAGTCTCTGAGATGGTGAACAGCATTGGCTTAGGGCACAAGCCAGGTAGCTCTCAATGACATGCTGTGGTCTCCCGTGTGGGTGGGCAGCAGCGAACACCACCCCCACCTTCTCCTGTCTACCTGATCTTCAGTGCGCATGGAAAGACTGTAACAGGAATAAAACCTTTCGTTATATGTATAAATTGAAACAAAAATACCAACGAAAGTATAGTTCATAAAAATATTTTTAGATGGATTGAGTAGACAATATGTCCATATCTTCACAGAAGCAACCAGAAGGCTCTTCCTTAGGAGATCTCAGGGGTTGATTCTCCTGAAAAAGGAGCATGCACAGAGTCCCACTTGGTGCAGGAAAATGACATGCAGAGGCTGTCTGCAGGGCTTAGCGTGTTCTGAGAGCTAAAGAACTGAATGTGACCAACTGCAGAGGGACGGGGGTCGGGGGTTGGGAAGAGAAAACTGAAGGGATAGAAGAGAAACTCTGGTCTCAATGAAGAAGTTGGCACACATCCAGGGAGTCTTTCTAACCAGAGGAGAAACAGGTTTCTGACATAAATACTAACATTCACTTATTTGGGCTTTTGGGTAAATAAATGATTTATGTAATTCTCCTCTTCTCTAATCTTTCTTATTTTTTCATTTCATTTTTAGTTTTGAGGTGAAAATTTAATTACAGTATCTCTCTTCCCTTTCCTCCCTCCACATCCTCCCATATACCCACTCTCCACCCTCCTACAAACTCATGACCATTTTTCACTAATTGTAGTCATATATAGGTACATTTATTAAATATATATATATTTCTAAATATAACCTGTTCAGTCTGTATAACTGTATGTCTGTTTCCAGGGTTGACCATTTAGTACTGGACATTTGTGTGTGTGTGTGCTAAAAATTGTATAAGCATGGGATTACAGTTCAGTGGTAGAATGCTTCCCTAGCATGCACAAGGCCCTAGGTTTAATTTCCACCCATACACACATGCACACACACACACACACACACACACACACACACATACACACACACACACCAAAGTACAAGGATAAATTTTAAATGTCCCCACTAATACAGTGGAACACTATATAATTATTTATTAAGTGAGAATAGTCTTTTCTCTCATGTGGAAAGATCTCTTTAAAAAATAAAAACTACAGAGTAGGAAAACCATATGTTCTTGAAGTGTGTGTGTGTGTGTGTGTGTGTGTGTGTGTGTGTGTGTGTGTGTAAAATATCATTTTCAGTGTTGGGAATCGAACCTATGGCTTTGTGTCTGCTAGGCAAGCACATTATTGCTGAGCTACACCCCAGGCCTTCCATAGTACATTTTACCCAGTCCAGTCTACTTAAAACTTCTGATTTTGCATGTATCTTCTGTGTCCATACAGTTAAATCTAGAAGAGACTGCTGACTTTTATTGTGAGGTAGAATGTGTACATTAGGTAATTTTATACTACGTGAATTTTTATCACGAGCCTTCCACTCTGATAATTATAACAGCAACATTGACTTCTACTTATGACCCCTGGAGCAGATGTCCTGGCATCTAAGCCCCTCCAGGTTAGTGGACTTCCCATTGGGTTAGTTACTGGAGTTCCCACTCACTGTGTCCTTGTCTGGCCTCTTTCCTGATTTGACACTCGGATGTCCAGTGAGTCTGTGACACATGCCAACAGTGGTTGTGATGACAAGCCCCAAACCACATTTGTTCCATTCCTCCCAGCTCCTCGAGGCCTTTGCAATCGCCACAGTGAGAGCCCAGCCGCTTATCTATACCGAGCAAGAGTCAAAAGTTCTTGTGAGTGTGATTGCAGAACGGGGGCTGCAAAAGCTCCTGATAATGCTGAAATTCCTTTGGAAGGGCTGCGCTGGGAATGGGGTCAGGGGAACTCTGTGGCTTTGGCACTTTGTGTACTGTTTAGCTGGACAACAAACTGGAGAATGGGTGACGTCAAATGTGAGAAAACAGGTCAGGAGATTGTTATAGACCTATCTGGGCTGACGGGCCTCTGTCTCCAACACAACTTCTCTGTTGCCCTAGAAAGATGACCCAGGAGACAGAGGAAGGGTCTGAAGGTGGGTGGTGGGTGCTGAAGGACTCGCAAAGACACTAAACATTAGACATGAAAATAAAATCTATGTATTGAGAAAATAAGAGTCAGGCTGAAGTCTCTGAGGTAGATTTTTGGCTTTTCTCATTGCTGGTTGCCTTGGTTGGGTGGCTCCTTGGACGTGAACTTCAGTGATGATAGCTAAATCTGACATCGAGGAATTTAAACTTAGTAGCTGGCCTCACTTCTCCTTATTAGCGAAGTTTGCTAAACATTTTGTGCCCATGTGCCCTGCTTTATCTTTGAAGATGAAGCAACTGGCAGGCTGTCGTTCTGATTCCCTTGTGCCGGAAAGCCCAAAGGAGAGGGGCAGTCATTTCACATTATCTTCCAGCAGCTTCACAGCACGCCCATTCCTTCTCCTTTCCTGATTTATTTTCAAAAGGACATAGGCTCCATAGAAAGCGTTGAGAAATGACTCAGCCTGGAAATAAAGTTTAGTGCATGGCGAGAAGCTTTGCTACATCACCCGTTTTCCCCCAACAACAGACTTCTTTTTTTTAAACACATGTTCTCGTGTAGAAAATCTAATTGTTTAAAATACATTTTCACTCTTCCCTGAACTTGCACTGCATTGGAGAGAGAAGCATGTGTTTCAGCCTGGGACAATGCTTAGCGGTGCTTCCAAAACAGCTCTCTGATGCTCCAAGCCACTGGTCCCGTCTTGGTTTTCTCTCGCTCAGGTACGGAGGTGAGTTACTCCAAATCAGCAGACGCATTTGCCTTTGAAGAGGACAGCAGCAGCGATGGGCTTTCCCCAGACCACACTCGGAGTGAAGACCCCCAGGGCCCTGTGGGATCGCCCCCAGATATCAAAGCCATCGAGGCTCCTTTGGCTGGCCCTCTGGACACAATCCAGGTAAAACAAACAGACCGCCCCTGCCTCACAGTCTTGTCTGGTCACTTAGATTTCCTATCAACACTGTTATGGCTGGTGTTGCTTACAGCCCTTGTCTGCTGCTGCTGGTGGTTTTATCCTGAGATGGTCTCACTATGTAGCATAGCCTGCTCTCAAACTCCTGGCTCAGGCTAAGTGATAAAATTACAGTGTATACCACCACACCAAAGTTACCTGACGATGTATTTTCTTAATGTCCCTTCTCAACCTATTTGACACAGGCACTTGTGAGTCATAGAAACATTGAAACCCCTCATGATGTTAGCTTTCCACTTACCTTGTAAGCAAGTAGATTAGTTTACCTCCATTTCACAAGGTAAGTTGACTTAGTGAGATCATATGACTGGTCAACCATCTCCTGGCAGGACTGATATCAAACTCAGAGGGCGTGGAGGGGGGGGCACTGGTGGGAAGATGGAGGTGCTGACTATCAGCAAAGCAGGAGATACCAGTAGCTTCTAACCCGAGCAGGTGTCTACCATGCCAGCCCGAAGCCAGCACACCGCCCCCACTCAGCTCAGTTCTCATTCTTTCTAGACAAAGCCACAAGGACTTAAAGGTGAATGCATACAAAAATATGAAGCACCCTTATAAAGAACAATGATGAGTTTAATAAACTACATCTCCTGCCCTGATGTGAGCTCACTCTGGTCCCCTGCCTACACTGGGCACTTCATATCTCCTCACATGAGATCACAGTCCCTGACAGATAAGCATCGCTGATGCCGAGGACCACAGATAAGGAACTATTGCTCCATACAGTTAAGTGGCTGTGCGGATTCCAGGATCACACAGAATGTCACTGTCTCACAAAGCCACATGATGGGAACTATCCTCAGACGAACATGATGTCATCATAGGACCCCTAAGAGATGTCAGTGCACACAGTGGGGAAGGAGAGCAAGTGCCATGGACATGTAATGTGGAAGTGCTTTTTTTTGGGGGGGGGGTCAAGACAGGGGTTCTCTCTGTGTAGTTTTGGTGCCTGTCCTGGATCTCACTCTGTAGAGCAGGCTGGCCTCGAACTCACAGAGATCCTCCTGGCTCTGTCTCTGGGATTAAAGGCATGAGCCACCACTGCCCGGTGTGAAAGTGCTTTTGACCCTGGTTCCACAACACTCTTCTCTAGAAAGAAGCCTCTAGGCCACTCCCTCCCCTCTCAGAAGACTTCACTCTTTCTGGTGACCAAGGGATTATTTTACAGACTGGAATTAAATATCTACTTTGACTATCTCTTACCCAAAATGCTTGGGACCAGAAGTGTTTAGATTTAGAATTTATTTGCATCTATTCGTGATAATACGTCTTGGGGCTAGGATCCAAGTCAAAACATAAAATTCATTTATGACTTAGATATGCATATATACCCATGGCCTAAATGTAATTTTATATAGTACTTTTCATAATTTTTGTGCATGAAGCTAAGTTCTACACTGTGGCATTTTCTTCTCATGGTTTCTTGCCGGCCTCAAAAGGTTTCAAATTTTGAAGCCTTTCAGATAATGGAATGTTGGACCAGGGATGCTCAGCTTCTATTTGAAGTTATTTTCCTACTGGAACGTCCATCCAGAGGTGGAGAAGTTTGCAATAGTGTTTATTCAGGGTCCAGTTTCCCGAAGCCATGATGGTCACTGGTCACTGTCGCTCCTGTCTCCACTCCGTCAGGGCAAACTTAAAGCTGACAAGAAGCAAATGTGAAGTGGGAGGGAACGGGAGGCGTCAGAAGCAGGGCTGGGTGTGCGCTCCTTGTGCAGGGGTTCATCATCAAGGCATCCCCCTGCCCCTGCACGCCCACGCTGAGCCTTGCAGCCGAACATCAAACAGTCCATCAGACCACTTGTACGTATTCTTCTGACAGCAGGTTCCTCGGCTTCTGACTGAAGTATGGTTTTGAGGAAAAGACAAGTTCTTTTCTGCTTCCCCCAGGAGAGGGGGAAGAAGGGTCTAAGCACTGAGCAACGCAGAGAAAATGCAGCAGCGGCTTCGTGTCTTTTCTCTCGGCAGCCATGTTTGACAGACAAGGACACCGAGGCTCTGGGAGAAAAGCTTGTGACAGATGCCAGGGCTCAGGGGAGAACTGAGAAGCTCAGTTCTGGCCCCCCAGGAGGGGTGTAAGGACCCCCACCCCTTTGTGCTGAGTCATAGCATAGGAATGTAGGAAAGGAAGGGAAGAGAATTATACCTTTCATGGAACTCTCAGCAGACAGAAACATATCTCTCATAAAAACGTGTTTCTTTATGAGACATACACAAACACATGGATCTATTTAAATACATATATATACATGCACAAACACACATATGCATATATTAACTTGTTCCTGTATTCTGCCAATTCTTCCCCTTTCATATTTACCTGCTATAATATATATTGATATAACTTGCATATAAAAACATATGCACAGGCACACATATACACTCAGATGTGTACTCATATACACATAGATATTTATATATTTACATCCTGACATGTACATATACATGAGTGGGCATGCATACATACATATAACCAATACATACACACACATGTGTGTACATGTATGATCATGCATATATATGCACATTTAATCAGCACACATGTACACATACATGCATTCATGAATGCATGCACATGCCCAGGAAGGTGCAAGGTGTGCATACATATTACTGCACACACACACACACACACACACACACACACACACACACACACAGATTCATAAAGACATGCATATACACTGAGGCATGTGTGCACATGTATGTACACATACATGCCCAGCAAAGAGACATGTACATTTACTAATACACATGCATATGCTCCCACATATTCCTACACACTGAGACACATACTCATAATTTTATCTATTTACACACATGCACACATACAAACATTCCCATACGCTGAGACACATATGTAGTTCTATCTTTACACACACACTTGCACACCTACTCAGGCATTATTCTTACTTCTGCACATTTTTCTCAGAACTTTTGTTCCCGCTCTCCCCTTTCCCTTTCTCTCTCATTGTTCTGTAGGGCCCTCCTTCAGGGTGACCAGATGTCCCAATTTGCCCAGATCAAGTCAGAAGTACACCCTATCTTCTGGAATTGGTGCTGAGATTGCCCAGGTGTCTCTCAGTGGTACCCTGGGGTAGGTGACAGATAGGGATGGCCTCCTGCAGGGAGCACCTGATGTCACCAGGACAGGAAGCCAGGGTGAAAACAGCAGATCTTCAACGGAGTGATGCAACACCTTTCATTCTTGTGCCCTGGTAACACTACACTTTGGATTTCAGGATCTTGGTCCTGGCGCAGAAAGTGACAAGAATGATGTGGCCTCCCAGCCAAGCAACCAGTCAGACTCCGGGAAGCAGGGGCTCGGCCCCCTCAGCACCCCTATCCCTGTGCACGCTGCTGTAAAGGTATGGACTGGTCTAGCCCCCAGTCTCTGCCTGAGGCCAGGCTCACTGAAGCCCTGAAAAGCAGGGCTTTTCACGTCAGTCCTGTGGGCATGAGGAAGGTCACATGGACCCACACACAGGTTCAGGCACTGGAAATGTCAGAGTGGCCTATCATACACACACACACACACACACACACACACACACACACACACACAGCACTGAGGGAGCCTGTATGTATCACTTTGGGAGTATAGCTTAGCCAACCATGTATCTGGCTGGGATTTCATTAGCCAAGCAAGGTGGTACATGCCTGTAATCCTAGCACTCAGAAGGAAAATAAATAGAATAGTGAGTTCGTGGCCAGCCTGGGCTACACAACACAAAATAAAAAATGAAGATTTCCCAAGCTCACCCTGAGGAAAGACAGAGCTGACTGCAATGCACACAAGGGCTTGTACGGGCTGTAGAGCCCATCCGGAACAGTTGTGTTTATGTGGAGGGAGCAGCATTGAAGCTGTGGGTGTTGCAAAGCTCTAACACATGTGGGAAATGAGCATGGGAGGAGGGGTCACATTCACAGGAGACAGCAGCGGATTTCATACTTAATTTCCCCAGTATTACCTCCAGCTGTTCCCGGAGCACTGTATCCTAATAAGCCGCTGGGTAGTCCTTTGGCTTTCTTGTAATACTCTGCACTAGCTAACTTCTATTGGAGTTGGTTGGGGACATGCTTTTTCAGCTCTAATACTACCTTCAGTACCTGCGGACATAACTCTTCGGGGATTTTTTTTTAGGTTGTAAGTTAAAGTAATAGTCAATGACAAAGTAATAGTTTTATCATCTAAGAGGGTGGCCTTGTGCACATTAGATGGAGGAGAAAGAGGTTCCCATTATCAGTAAAGCTTAAGAGGAATTCCTTAAAGAGGAATCACAGTAGTATTGCTAGTCAGGTATTTAAATTTTTCATAATTCAAATCAGTAAAGCTGACAACATCCCCATACCAAGAAGGTGTGCTAGGAGCTTAGAGGAAGGACAGACTGAAAAAAAAAATCCACCCCCATGCAAACTCCACTGCTCCACAGGGCTGCTTGCTTCTCCATGACTTCCCAGACCTTCTAACTGGTCAACACCTAAACACCAATTGTTAAAGATGAGTCACCATTAGGTTCATCTAGACCAAAGGTTCTCAGCCTGTGGGTCATGATCCCTCTGGAAGTCAAATGACCCTTTCACCGGGGTTGCCTACGACCATCTGCATATCAGATATTTACATTATGATTCATAACAGTGGCAAAATTACAGTTATGAAGTAGCAGCAAAAATAATTTTATGGTTGGGGGTCACCATGATGTAAGGAACCATATTGAGTGGCCACAGGATTTGAAACAAGTTTGAGACACATCTAGAAAGCTTCTTAGAAGAAAGCAGTTGAGCAAGGGTAGAACCTCTTAGCCCAAGTGACTTGATATGATTCTCATGGAGCTGGAGAGAGATTTCACAGATCAGAAAATCAGAAAAAATCCTAAGAGGAAGATACCTAGGAATCTCCAAGAGGCTGTGTCACAAACCAGCAAGAACATCCTCTAGTCTAGCTGGGTTTTCAGGCCATCATCAACCATAATAATGTCCTGTGGAAGTATGAAAGATGTGCTGAGAAGGCTTGTACAGGTACTTCTCTAGAGATATAGACGTTTTCGGGAAGTGCATGGAATGTTCTCCATGTTGTTAGTCTTTAAAGAGGTGCAAAGTTGAAACCTCAATGAAACGTCATTCCATGTGTATTAGGATAGCTTCCATCAAAACAAGGTGGAAATGACAGATGTTGATGTATGACAGCTGGAAGCCCAACACACTCCAGGCCTGAATGTAAAATGCTTGAACTGCTGTGGGAAGGTCTGCCATTTCCCCAGTGAATTAAACATAAATTTATCATGTGATCCAGCAGTTCCACTCCTAGGTATACACCTGAAAGAACTAAAAATAAGCCCCTGAACCTTCAAAGCAACACCATTTGCCATATTTACAAGCTTGAACCAACCCAAATGCCCACCAACTGATGGATGAATAAAGTCACGAGATAGCCAAGCCACTTAATATTTTTTCAGTCATAAAAAAGAGGATGCCATATTGACAGCTGCCACAACATGAGTTAACCCTGAAAACATTATGTCAAGCATAGGAAGTCAGACACAAAATACACTCATCTGGGTCTCGTGTATAAAATGTCCAAAGTAATCACATTTAACAGAATGGAGATTGGCAGTTGTGGGAGCTGGGGAGAGCGGAGAGTGTGGAGTGATTGCTTAGTGGTAAAGCACTCATTTGGAAGCAATGGGAATTTTACAGGACTGGATAGAGATGATGCTCACACAAAACTGCAAATGTACAAAAATGTTCCTTGCATTTTACCTCAATCGTTAAAGAGGCTCTCCTGCCCAGGCAGTTGGTAGCCTAGGCAGGGGAAAGGAGGTTGGATTTCATTCTTCCTCACTCCCTCAGTAGATGATGTGACTGCTGTCCTGTACCCTCAACATGCTCAGTGAGGAGGGCACACAAAGCTTCCCAAGTTGGAGCCAGCTTTGAAAGTGAGCTGGAGTCAGACAGAAAGGTTGTCACGGGTGACAGCAAGCTGGACGGAAAAGAGGAAGGAGGTCTGCATAGCTGGAGAGGAGACCCAGGAACTGGGACGAAGAACTGCGTCCTGTAGCCGCCATGGGGCTGTGCCTCACCTTTCAGAGGATCACCAGCACATTGTTTGTAGGCTGCTGGCGTGCATGTTATTTGGTAAAGATGTGTGTGTGTGTGTGTGTGTGTGTGTGTGTGTGTGTGTGTACATTTGAATCAGTGCTACATTAGGAAGTCTTGCCATCTCTAGCCACAGGGTTTCCCCTGCCTTTTTCCAGTTGATGAATCTTAGCTTGGGACTTGAACACCACAGTGGATCCACCCCTGATCTACCTTCAGGAAAATGCATGTGGGTGCCTTCTGTGTCCTGTGCGTTGTGAAGAGGAAAACAAACGTGCAAATAGACAGAGGCCAAGCATCCCCTGTGCTCACAGAAAGAATGAAACCATACAGTCCTGTTAGGTCAATAATGTTTGTCACTCACTAGCTTCTGGAATATTCCTGTACCCGTGCTAAGTTCATACAGGGGAAGAAAAGCATCTCCAGGTCCCTTGCATCAGCAATAAGACAACCCACCTCCTGTCAAAGCAAGTCTGAGGGGACGAGGCCTGACCAGTAGCTGAGTTGGAGGGAGCTGGTCACCAGACCCTGCAGAAACTCACCCAGTACAGAAATATGATTAATTAACTGGAATGCCAATAGATTATCAAGTAGGGAAATACAAAACCACCAAACTCATAGAAATGCTCCCAATTATTATTAATTAGTCTCCAAGAGGAAGACTCAAAAAAAAAAAGAAGAAGACAAAAGAAAAAACCCACAAAAGTGCCCACAGTGATAGGATGTCTGAGTCAGAATAAAGAATACTGTAGGCTCCTTGGAGGTCACACTCAAATGTGCTTTTTGTGGTTGACGTCTGGAGGCTACTGCTGCTGGAGACTGTACCAGGAGCTCCCTCTTCTGTACAATGGTGGAACTACACTTTCCTTCCAATTTGACGCCCATGCTAGCTCTCTCTCTTCCTTTCAACCGCCTGTAATAAAAGCAGGTTTGGATTTTTTTTTCCTACTCAATGATAATAGACTTATTGCTTCCCAACATATGGAAGCCTTCTGCTTTCCAGAGAAGGTTATGTATAGAATTATCCTTCAAAAGGACACTTGTTACTTTTATGATCTTAAGAACAGCAACCACGACTACTGTGTATGTATGTGAGTGTGTGAGTGTGTGTGTGTGTGTGTGTGTGTGTGTGTTCATGGGTGTGTATCACAATATATGCACACATAGCATACCACAGCATATATGTGGAGGTCAGAAGACAACTAGTGGAAGTCAGTTCTTCCCACCATTCTGGATTCTTAGAATGAAACTCAAGGCTTGGCAGCTAGTGCCTTTACTTACTAAGCTGGCTCTTATGATGATCTTTTTATGGCCTTTATATTGAACACTAAGGTGCAAATTAAATAACATTTTCTTCATCTTACATGTGATGAAATTTAGGGATATTAAACTTACATAATTGCATCATATTCACACATTTCTCTTAATCCCCAAAGTTGCACCCTTAAGTCCCTTCACTGTGCAGATCATAATGTACAGAGAGTGACTCCTGGAAAGGGTGCAGTGGGTGGGTAGCCCTCCTCATAATAAAGAATCAATATTTCAGAGGGCGTGGTTTCCTGCCACACATGGGTATTTGGTAAAGGTGAGGGGAAGACAAGTGTGCAGGTGTGTCTGGGTTTGTGAACCATGTTCGGGATCAGTAGAGACGATGTTAACTTCATCTAAGCCCATGTCCTTAACAAGTCAGCTTATCATGTGTTTAACCGAGGTGCTTGCATGCACTGTCACGAGTGATCCCTCATCAGAGTGCTAAGCTATCTGTAAGTCTTACATAAGCCACTGAAGCTCAGGCTTCCTCTGGACTCCACTCCAGGAAAGCTCCAAGAGCCCCTTGTATGACATAAGGTGCCCATGTGCAGTGAGGGTGAGGATTTCACGGCAGAGCTATTCATCTGCTACATGACCTCTGTTGGGAACTATGCACCATGCATAGTATTTCCGGGATTTGAGAAAACCTCCTCACCACCACCATCACCTAAAACCCAGGCCATGTCTCCCTTCTCTTCGCAGTCCAAGTCTCTGGGTGATAGTAAGAACCGCCACAAGAAGCCCAAGGACCCCAAACCGAAGGTGAAGAAGCTTAAATACCACCAGTACATCCCTCCAGACCAGAAGGCAGAGAAGTCCCCTCCGCCCATGGACTCCGCCTATGCCCGGCTGCTCCAGCAACAGCAGCTGTTTCTGCAGCTGCAGATTCTCAGCCAGCAGCAGCAGCAGCAGCAGCAGCAGCAGCAGCAGCAGCAGCGGTTCAACTACCCTGGGATACACCAAACACACCTCAAGTGAGTACAGCAAGCTGGGATGGAGGCTTCTGGGCAGAGGTGGAAGAAGATAGCTTCTCTGTCTGAGGCCTGCAGGGTCTGCTGCTTGGGACCAGTGTGTCCTGTGTTACATCGTGTCCTTGTCTGGCATGTTTGGAACATGACTCTCTTTAGAAACCATGCACACATTTCCAGGACCATGGGACTGAGTGGAAGCAAATAAAATCAAGGTCCTTTAGAGAAGAGGGAAACTCCTAGCATGTCCAAACTAAACGGTGGAATGTCTAAGAGTGCAGAGTTGGCTTTGTTCGCAGTTCGAATTCACTGCTAAAGAGCTAAGTGACAGCTTTGGAGATTGACCCCTGAGCCCGGGCTGTGCACCCGTATTGATAGGTCCTATTCATATTCCAGGAAGACAGCATCCTCACCCATACAGTTAGCACGGGGATTGTTTCACCTGTCTTTGGCCACCCTTGGGTCACGGTTTTAAATGTATCTGAAGCTGAGCATGATTAAGATTTCTATGGCACGCCCAGGCCTCTCCAGAACAGTGCCTCAGCGAGGTCGTGGGTGGACGTGCATGCTTTGCTACGCTACAGTCTCCATCACCCCTTTCTGTGTCCTCAGAATGAACCTGGGAGGTTTTCTGCAATTGCTGTCCAATTCAGGTTATTGTTCCTCCCCCATCCTCTTCTCCGGATTTGTTACCTACCTGATTTCTGTAGGCAATTACTCTGAGTTTGTTCCAAGCTCCCACACACAGGTCTGACTGGACTGTAAGCGACTCTTTGTTTTTCAGGGAACCAAATGAACAGATGGTCAGAAATCCGAATTCTTCCTCAACACCATTGAGCAATACCCCTCTGTCCCCTGTCAAAAACAGTCTTTCTGGACAAACTGGTGTCTCCTCTCTCAAACCAGGCCCCCTTCCAGCAAACCTGGATGATCTCAAGGTATACAATTTGATCTATTTCTTCTTTTCTTTTCTTCTTAAAAAAAAAGCACAGATATGTGCTATCACCAGCTCCTTTGCTACCTGATTTCTTGAGTGAAAAAGTAGAAGGGGGAGAAAGTGAGGGATAGACCCAAAGGTGTTGTAGAATTTATGGTGCAGTGGTCAAAACCAAATCTACAGGTCCTGCCTTGGCCTCCCTAGGCTGTTCAAGCTCCAGTCTGCTCTCTTCTGCACCTTAAACTCCTCGTTAGCATAAATAGGTTATGAAGAATCAGTCAAGGTAGAGCTTAGCATAGAGTAGAGGTGTGCAGCTTATAAAGTTTCCAGAATGTTCTAAAGCAATGGACAGTTTCATGATGAACCTTTGGCAATCTCTGATGAAATAGGAAAGATAGAAACCATGGGAACTTGAATTGCTCTTCATGTAGCTAAGGACAATCCACATAGCTAATGTGTTCATATTTCTTCCTAACGCTTTTGAGTTTTAAAGTAGTCTTTCCATTAGGAAATGCCTACTATACTGATGGCAGTCGGGTGGTTTGGGTTCTTTTTGTCCAATACAGATATTGTTAAATAAAGATGTTGAGCCTTACCGAATAAGAAACAATTCGGTGTCAGTAGCCCGCTTTCAGTAATATAATTTAAAACAATGCCCTGTTCTTTTGTGTTCCCAAATCTGGGAATGTCTGCCCTATAAAGTGACAGCTTGTTAAATGACATGTGCATGGGATCTACATTCACTCAAGTGATATTGGATTTCTAACTGAACCTGATACGTTTCAAAGCAAGTCTCAAGATTGACATGCTCACCCTTCTGTCCAGTATCCACCATGAGACTGAGCAGGATGGATGTAGTTTCTGCAGTGTATGAACATTATCCACCCCCTCATCACATTGTCAGTGATGACACTTGCTTGTCTGGTTCCCACTCTACCTACTGCTCACCAAAAACCATCTTGTAATTTTTTTCTCTAAAATTCTGTATCTTTAAAGGTCCTGATAGTCATTATGATAATCCTGCTCATTCCTCCATTATCAGTCCTCATTATTACCCTCATTTCTATCCTTAACCCTCGGCAATTTGGTTTTTCTTTTGGAGGGTCAGGAGGGAGGTGGGATGGCAGTTGTTACAAATTGAAGGATATCCTATGGCTGCCACGAGCTGGTAAGGTAGATGCTACATGCTGCTATCAAAAGTCCTCTGTTCCAGCAGGGCGGTGGTGGTGGTGGTGGTGGTGGTGGTGGTGGTGGTGGTGCATGCCTTTAATCCCAGCACTTGGGAGGCAGAGCCAGGTGGATCTCTATGAGTTCGAGGCCAGCCTGGTCTACAGAGTGTAGAAAGGCACCAAAACTACACAGAGAAACCCTGTCTTGAAAAACCAAAAAGAAAAAGAAAAAGAAAAAAAAGTTCCTCTGTTCCTTCTATAGATCAAAGAGGCTTGTTTCTGTCTGGCATGCACACACCTAGACAGAGATGCTAAACTGATAATAATACTCTTTGGAGCCGTGCGGTCACTTCCCTCCATTCCTCAAGTTATAAGTCCATGGAGATAAAAGATGCCATCTTACCTGAAAACATTACACTAAGTGAAATAAGCCAAGTGCAATGGTTCAGACACCAGATGAGTTGTCTTACCTCACACTTGAATAGGCAGATTCATAAGAGACTGAAAGTAGAATAGAAGTTACCAGGACCATCCGAGGAAGACCATAAGGAGTAATTGCTTATTGTGGACATAGTTTGAAATTGGAATGATAAAAAAAATTTTTGGGAATGGGTGGCAGTGTGGATGTGATAGCTGAAGCTAAACTATGTAGTTGATAATGGCCAAATGGTAAGCCTTATGTTTACTTTACCTTCATAAAGTTATTATTATTTGAAGCTAAGTAATTAAAGCATAAAAGTCCTGGGTCATGTAGAGCTGGAGAGACCGAGAGAAAACATAGCCTAGAAGTGCTTGTGGCATTAGGCAGAGGAGAGTCCCCAAAGGTGGTTCCTTCTGTGCATCCAAGCTCAGAACCATTGGTTGGTGACAGTTATAGTAATTAGGACAGGTTAAAGGCATGGTGGTGGTGGTGGTGGTTGTGGTGGTGGTGGTGGTGGTGGTGGTGGTGTGGTGGTGGTGGAGGTGTGGTGGTGGTGGTGGTGACAGTAGCTACCATTTTTTTTTAACTAGCCACTCAATGTAGACTCCTATCTGGTCAGGTCAATCTTATCAGCCCCGTTTTTAAAACTTAAAAAGCCAGAGTCTTAAAGGGATTCAATGACATGCAAGTTAGTCAATTTGCAAGAAATGAAATGGGGAGTTTAAGTAGCTGATCGAAAAGGCATTGCCATTACTGTGAAAGATGAGACTAGAAAAAAAGGGGTAAAGGGAGGGAGCTTGGCTGGATTTGATCTCTCACTTGGTCTGTGGGGAGACATGTCCCTGAGTCCTGGGAAAGTTATACAAAAGGCATAAGTGCAGTGAGTTGAAGAAGAAGGATCAGAGACAAGTTCATTCAGGTTAGGAATGCTGAGTAGCAACCAAGAGAAAACCTAACCCATTTCTATGATAAGAAACACATTAATCTCACTTAATTCAGCTGTGCTTCAGGGAATGGGGGCATAAACTTTAGAATCCTTGGCAAAGTGGGGAAAGCTGAAACTAGAAAAGTGAATGAGATCATGAGAGGGAAAGAAAAATTAGTGGGAAGGAAAGAAATGGGGGGGGAGGAACAAAGGAAGCCCACAATACACTCACCTTTGCAGAAGGGTGGACTGAGGCATTTACGAAGGTGGTCCTCCCTGGAGATGACCAGGAAGGTAATACAGTATAGGCGGCGGGTTTTTTTTTTTTTTTTTTTTTTTTTAGGCAAATGCTCCACTGTATAAAGGGCACTGAGAGGAGTTCGGTTTCTCCTCACAGAGATATCAGGGTTGGGAAATAGCTCTGTGAGAAAGTGCTGGCCGTACAAGTATGGAGACCTGAATTTGATTCCCCAATACCTATGTATGGCGTGATGGCACACTTGTAACCCCCGCGCTAGGGAGGCAGGCACAGGAGGATCCCTAGGACTGGCTGGCCAGCAAGTTTAACTCAATTGGGCAATCTCTGGGGCGATGACAGACCATCTTGAAAGAAAGAAAGAAAGAAAGAAAGAAAGAAAGGAAGGAAGGAAGGAAGGAAGGAAGGAAGGAAGGAAGGAAGGAAGGAAGGAAG
>CABHPP010001290.1:3941-15892 GCA_902168425.1 Peromyscus attwateri
GGGGGGGGGTGTCTCTTTTAGAATAGAAAAGAATTCAGTAGCAATATTTATTATACTTAAGTTTCTGTTCTTGTCTATTTAGTTTTTGACTAATTGACTGTGTGTGAACATCCTTGTAAGCAGGGAAACGCACTCAGCACTTAAAACTGGTGTTGTTTCATATGAAACACTGAAGTGCCAGGTCATCAGCAAATCTGAGAAATAATCACTTGTTAGCATTTCCCCCTTTTGTTTTATTTATTCTTTCTGTCTTTCACATCATACATCTTGGTCGCAGTCATTTCCCGTCCCTGTGTATCTGCCCTCTGTCCTTACAGCCCCCACCCCAATAAAATTTAAGAGAAAAAAGAAAAGAAAAAAAGAAAGGGAAAATTTTTTGTCAAGCTGCAGTGTGACATAGTGAGTCATTTTGTCCACACATCTTTACTTGCAAGTGTTCATTGCAAGGAGTCATTGGTCAGGTTCGAGGCCTCTGGTTTCTGCTACACTATTGAACTGGAACCCCTGTTGGCAATCCTGCTGTTAGCTCTGTTGTGGAAATCCTGCAGCTTTGGGTCTACAGGACCAGTCTCTTCATGTGCTCCAGCAGATCACAGATGGGGTGGATGTTGGAGTAGGCTGACCATAATTCTGGTTCTGGGCCTGGGTAGTTGCAGGATTGGTCAGTCCTCCAGCTCTTCTGTGTCCTCACCACCAAGATGAGCTCTGCTGCATTGCCTTGGTGAGTTCACCCTTTGCAACAATGAGCAAGGGGCGGGGCCAGATCTCCTGCTTTCATGTCCTCAGGTAGGGCCAGCTCTGCTGTGTTACCCAGGCATGGCTTACGGGCCACTCTCATGAGTGCTGCAGCGGATGGGGAGCAGGACTAGCTCTCCCACTCTTATGACCTCAGGGCCAGCTCTCCCACCTGCCTCAGGCTTTGATGGATGGGGAGGGAGGGACAAAATCTCTCTCCTACCCATGTGGTACCATGGCAGGTGAATAACTGAGGACAGCTCTTCCATCAGGGCTGGCTTGACCACACCTCCGCCAATGGGGTTGGTTTTATTGTGCAGCTCACACGAGGTGCAGGGCCTGCATTCCGAGTGTTGCAGTTGGTGGCGGGCAGGGGCGGCTCTCCCGGCTGCCTCAGGCATTGATGGGGGGGGCATATCCCCCCCCCACCCCGTCCCGTGCTACCACATGATGGAGGAGGAGTCATGGGGGTAGCTCTCCCATGCTAACAGTGTTATGGAACATGGAATGATGCTATTAGGACCCGTTCAGCATACTGGAGTCATCTTACATAAAGCCCCCTGTAAGAGGAAAAAAACCTGTCCTGCTCCTTCTTCTGCCCCTTTCCCTCTTTCTTCAGGAGGCTGCATGCATCTCCATTTCCTTTCTCTCTCTTTCTCTCTCTCCTTCCCTCTTTCTCTCTATTCCCTTTCCCTTCCCCCTTTAATAAAACTTTCCACATGGATGCCATGCTTGCATGGTATAACTTCCACGCACCGTGCACCCCCCCCCCCTTGGCCGCTGCCTGCATGGTGTGTCTCCTCGGCTCAAACCCACCAAGACCTCTCACTCGCTGTTCCATGTCGAGGTTGTCTCACCCACACCTCCACCAACAGGATTGGCTCTATTGTGCTGCCCAGGTGAGGGACAGGGCCTTCTCTCCCTCGGTGTCACAGCTGGTGGTGGGTAGGGGCAGCTCCCCGCTCGCTCCTCTAACCTCAGGGCCAGCTCTCCCACCCACCCCAGGCACCAATGGTTAAGTGTTGGGTGCTGAATTTAGGTGAGGTGTGAGAGAATCGTCCTGAAGTGGTACCATACTTGGCAAGTCTAAATGAGTGTAATTATTCTAGGAAGAAATACCTGAGGTAGGAAGACGGATTTCCCATCAGTGCTTTCCTCCTCTCTGGTGTCTGGAAGCAGCATTGCTGGAAACAGCTCCTGTTGGGTACAGCTCTGTAGTTGTATGGAAGGGGAAGGAGCAGGCTTGACCTCATTGAGCAGCTTGATACTCGTGTCCTGTCTGTGGCATCTTTTAGTATCTTCATGATGGTGTGATGGGAAAATGCTGCCTGCTGCTCAGATTTCTGGCCCTTTCGCTTTGCTCCCTGAAAGAGAATCCCTGTCAATCAGCAAGCTTCCCATATGCTTTCATATGGGCTCTGGGTGGAGGCAGGTCTGTGTAAGAGGTACCTTCTTGAGTAGGGCCTGGCCTCCCCCTCCATCAAGGGATTTGGGTTTGTAAACTATCTCAATTCCAGAAATCTATGATTCTCCATGGTAACAATTCAAATTAGCATCATAGTTTTTACACTGAAACCAAATCAGTGGACTACTTCAGTTGCTACACATCTGTTTCCTTCTGGGGTACTGAGCACAGCTCTCCAGCACGGATCTCAGGCCATTCTACAATTACCAGTCAGCTCTATCGCCCTTTGTAGAACTATGCTTACATGACTTTTGTTGGTTAAGCTCGCCAGTACCCTGCCACCTAGACACCCACCATCCCCCTTTCATTTGGGATGACAGTCTGAAGGTCACCTGTCCCACCACTGCTCTTGAACTATGAAGAACATCCCAGCAGAACTCTTCAAAGACGCTTGTACTTTTCATGGATGCAGTCCTCCAATTCTTAGAGGAGAAAGTACATTCTGGAACTTACCAAGGGCAGGGAGAGGGTGGGGAGTGCATAGTAAGTATTCTCTCTCTTTTTTTTTTTTTTTTGGTTTTTTTTTTTTTTTTTCCGAGACAGGGTTTCCCTGTGTAGCTTTGCACCTTTCCTGGAACTCACTTGGTAGCCCAGGCTGGCCTCGAACTCACAGAGATCCACCTGGCTCTGCCTCCCTAGTGCTGGGATTAAAGGCGTGTGCCACCACCGCCCGGCTGTAAGTATTCTCTTGCATGCCAGTCTCCCTAAGATTTCAAGAACCTTCTGGAATCAATGACACAAAGTTATGCTTTAGATGTATCTGTGTAAAGAGCAATATAGGAAGAAAGGAGATAATAAATGTTTAATATGATAACAATAAGTAAAGTAAAAATAAGTTAATTTGCAAACAATGGGGAATAAACAAGAGTTACATACAAATGTTAAATGATTTTAGAGAACCATGAAACACCATGGAATGTTCTTTAGGATATACTGGTATGCAAAGCAAATCAAGATGAAGGTATGTACATAGCATGGCACCGGTTATTGAAGAAAGGATTTATAAAAACACGTGTGTTCTCTGTACTTCATTAAATATTTATAACAACGGAAGCAAGACCCACTGAATATTGAAAAAAACATGGGATGCAGTGAAGCAAACAGGAATGGAAAATAGACTTCTGAAGATTGTCCTCGCTTTAGGATTTAACTTTAAAACCCAGAAAAGAGCTTACCTAATAGAAAACACACACTTTGTAGATATTCCCCTTTTCAAAAACTTTCAACTCTTCAGTAATCATAACTGCATAGATGCCGTTTGCGCTTTTGATTTTTGACTGCCTCATTGGAAACTTGTGCTGTGGGGTTGGCACAATTGGCAAAGGCCTTCATATCATTGACAAGTGTGGGTTTTGGACACTGAGGACAGTGATACAGAATAAGGTAAATGAAATTAAGTACTGTATTCTTGAAATTGAATTAGAGGTGTCAGCATGGATTCTTGGTGTGTTTCACCTTTTAAAATGTGTACACACTTATGAATGACTCCCACTACTGGTGAATTGATTTTTCCATGGGCTGGAACTCATTCATTCATTCACTCATTCATTCATCTCTTTTTATTTTCTTCTACTATCTCTTTCTTTCCCTGCCTTTTATTTCCGTACTTTGAGATGAGCCCCCACACTGTAGCCCTCAGTCAGAGCTCAGCATGTAGCTAAGGTTGGCCTCGAACTCATGGGAATCCTCCTGCTGCAGTCTCCCAAGTACTGGTATTGAAGATGTGAGCCACCAGATACAGCAATATTTTTATCAATAACAACTGGAAAAGCAGTTTGGACTTTCAAGTTTGTAGGACTAAAGTGGAAAAAATGCAGAGTAGAAAAGGCTGTGAGTGAGAAACTGGATAGTTATGTCACTTCTCATGACTGCTGATGGTCAGTGGGTTGAGGCGTAAGAGAACAGCATGAAAAAAAGGCATCTCAGAAGTCAGGAGCAGAGGTGGAGCACTGTTAATTCTAAACTTCCGGCAGAGATTCCCCAAAAGGCTGCTATCCCAAAGAGTGAGGGTGAGCCAGCACTCGGAAAGCATCACAGCCGAACTTTAGATTTATCCCCAGTAAGACTAAGGCAAGCAATTTAATGTCTGCTCCAAAGGCAAAAATCTTCTGAGAAACACTAACTATAACCTCACGTCATCAGAATCAGCAAACATGTAACGAAACATAGGACCAAACGACAAAGCCTAAGAGAAAAATGCCAAAAGAAGGAAATAGACCTGTATAGGATAGGAATATTAGCAAGTTTAGACACAAGCATGGTGCTATTACTAATGAATGGAGAAAGGAGATGGCAAGATAAATTCTCCAGAGAACTTGAATCTGTGAACAATGAAAGCCACAGAGTTAAAAACATAATAATTGAAAGGAAAGACCCAATAGGCAGGTGTAACAGGAGATGTGATGATGAGATCACAAGGTAGAAAAGCACAACATACCCAGACTTAGGTACAGACAGGAGAAGTGGACAAATAGAGAAGACTAGGACAGACACACCGCAGAGTAACAAATATGTAATTGAAGCCTCATAATAGTGAAGGTCAATGATGCAGAAACAATATTGGTAGAGATATTAGCCATGAATTGTCCAAAGCCTTGATGACATCAATCCTCAGACATGAGAGGCTCTATGCATTCCAAGAAGCATTAACTACAAGAAAAATGCACTAAGATACCCAATAGCAAAACTACTGAAAAACAATGCAAAAAAGGTAAACCTGTTGCTACATACACACACACACACACACACACACACACACACACGCACACGCACACGCACACGCACACGCACACGCATACACACATCACAGCCAAGTGAACAGCAAGAGAGCTGACAGCTGATGTCTCAAGAGAAGCTGAGGAAGGAAGAATAAGTGTATCGCTCTGAAGTCAACTGCCAATCTAAAATTATATATCATGGATTAGTAAATCTAATCTTTTTATTGTTTGAGATTATAATATAATGACATCATTTCCCATTTCCTTTTCCTCCCTCCAAACTCTTCCATGTAGCCCCCCTTGCTTTCTTTCAAATTTATGGCTTCTTTTTCTTTAATTGTTCATGTGTTATGGGATATTTTGATTGTACTCTGATGCTACTGAGACTGCCAATAAAGTTTACTTTGAATCAGGGGGCGGAGCTAGCTACTAGCTGACCAAATTAGCCATAGAAGTTTTAGAGAACTGAGGACATAGAGGGACACAGGAAGTAGTAGGGAGGGACTTAGATTCTCAGCCCTTTTGGATCTAGAAAGGAGAGAGAGAGGCGGTCACTGATTACTTCTTGGCTGCTTCTCTGATCAATCAGGTTCTTACCCTGATATCTGACTCCCAAGTTTTTATTGATAAAGAATAATTATATAACACTACATTTGTGTGTGTGTGTGTGTGTGTGTGTGTGTGTGTGTGTTCCTAAATACAAAAACCAAATACAACCTGCTCAGTCTGTATAATGTTACTTTTATAGATGTTTTCAGGGATGACCATTTGGTATTGGATAACCAATTGGCAACCAATCAAAATGCTGAGTTGTGAACTCAGTCCCAACTGTTACATCTACAGTATGACTTCCATACCTCAGGGATCATTGTAGAAGAGAGAACATAAAGATTATAAGACCCAGAGGAACAGGGAGTTTGCTGTGAGGTTGTGTCTCCTAGGAATGTCAGAAGCTACACCCGTGAAGTCTCAACCAGCATGGCTGCCTAAACATGACCTGAACAAGGAAGTCTCCAATAGATGCTAATGTGGATCTGAGAAGAGCTCAGGATATCTCAATCCTAGAATGCCGATAGCTGGAGAAATAGTCTTCCTCAGTAAAGCTGGTCTTAAAAAAAAAAAAAAAAAAGGAAACACAAAAAGAACTCCTTCGAGATGCTCCAATGACCTCAGTGGAGAGCCTGCAAATACTAAAGAAAAGAAAAAAGCTAGAATGAGCAAATTCATGGACAACTCTAAATGTATCGGGCACAACATTTTAAACTCTTCTAGAATTTAAAATATACATCCAATGAAAATACATGCTATACTTATTATTTTTTCTTATCACTGTGAATGAATACCTAATAAGAAACAGCTAAAGGCAGGAAGGGTTCATTTTGATTGACAGATCCAGGAGGTATAGTCCAGCATGGTGGGGATAGCAGAGCACAAGCTTGAGGTGCTGGGCACTTTCTATCCACAGTCAGGAAGCAGAGAATGGGTAGGAAGGGGGAGAGTGTGCCAATCAAACCTCAACCCTTCTCCCCAGTGACTCACTTCATCCAGCAAGGCTCCACCTCCTAAAGGAACTGCTCCACCAACTGGGGACCACATATTCAAACACACAAGCTTGTAGGGGATAATTCAAATTCAAGCTATACAACATGTCACCAGGGGCTGGAGAGATGGCTCAGTGGTTAAGAATGCTGACTGTTCTTCCAGGGAACCTGGGTTCAGTTCCTAGCACCCACATGGCAGCCCACAACTGTCTGTAATTCCAGTTCCAGGGGACCTGACACCCATGGCAAAACACCAGTGCACATTAAAAAACACACAAACAAACAAACAAACACCAATCACCAAAATAGCAGAATTTATGAAACAATATGCTCAAATATTCTTGTATTTTCATGAAAGTGGTAAATTATGTTAATTTCCATAAAGGATACTCCAAGAGTCAATTATAAATGTATAACTGTCATGCTAACATCTTTGAGCTAAAATTTTTTATTGACTTTAATAAAGGATTTTAACTTCTTTTAATGGGTTTATTCCTAGGATCCTTATCATTTTGTTACAACTAGAAATAACATTTAAAATATGTTATTTCTAACATGAGCAGTATATATATTTTTTCTGGAAATTTCTTTGTGTCATTGATGTAAAACTATGTAGTTACTTATTTTCTTCTGAAGATTTTATTTGAAATCATAATTGTGTGTGTGTGTGTGTGTGTGTGTGTGTGTGTGCAGTGTGTGTGTGCAGTGTGAATGTGTGTGGTGTGAATGTGGTGAATCTGTGTGTGTGAATGTGTGTGCGTGTGTGTAGTGTGAATGTGTGTTCTGTGAATGTATGTGTGATTGCGTGTGTGTGTGTGTGTGTGTGTGTGTGTGTGTGTGAAGACAAGCATTCTTGTTGGATTGTACGGTCCAGACAGATTTATCTAGTCATCCTCATTGAGTCCATAGTGTCTTCAAGTATGTGAGCTTTCTGTGGACTTTTCAGGTTCATCTCCCATCTGCCTGCCCAGCTTGAAGTGCTGCATTCTACACTTGATTATCTTCTACGTTTGAGGTCTGGTTAAAGGCATTTCTTGCCACATAATCCTTACATCTATTCACTTAACTTCTCTTTTGAACTCACTTTGGGGATTTGCTTCCTTTGTGGTAAGTCCAGTAATGCACTTGTCTGCATGTTGCAATCTATGCACCATCAGCACTAATGAGTTTGCAGAAGGAAGGTTTCTTGGATGCCCAGTTTAATACATTGTAAAGCTGAATTCCGATAGCTGTTTTTATATCAGCCTTAGGGAAGCTGCTTGGCTTTGGTGAGTCTTGTTTTCTCATCTTTAAAATGGGCATCTCAGAGCTCGAGAGATGGCTTATCAGTTAACAGCATTGACTGTTCTTTCAGAAGACCCAGGTTTGGTTCCTCACACACATGGCAGCTCAAAACTGTACCACCAGTTCCAGGGGATCCAATTCCCTCTTCTGGCCTCCATATACAATACATAACACACATACAAAACCAAACAAACACTAATACACTTGAAGTAAGTAGATAATAAAAATGGAATTCCCATACTTACTACTGTGACTATTAATACATAGAAAGATTAAATAGATGTCACATGGTAAGTGGGCAAGGAGTAGAGGTTATTCCTATAAGAACTATCCTAGGTTGTATACCCTTGGCATTAGAACTGATCAGGAGGACATTATTCTACCATGCACACAATAGCTGAGGCAGTATCTTCAGTTCACTCAGATTGCGGCTCCCTTCACCCTTTTCAGGGTCCAGCAGTATTTCCTGGACTCAGGCTGTTCTGCAACCATGATAAATTTGGGGAAATTGGATGGTTGGGGAGGAGAGAAATTTGGAAAGTAGATCAGATATATGTAAATACCTAAGTGCAGAAAGGATGGTGGATAAAGTTGTTCAGATACAAGAATTGGCTGTAAATGCATTTTTCTGATTTAATTTAGGCTGGGGGGAACTAACCTTAGATGGTTTAAGTAATGAGATATCAACAACTACAGTGCATAAGTACATGTCATAAATGAATCAGAGGGGGGTAGCTGTTCTCTGGGTGGTATTTATAATGCCATCATTGCTCTTGCAAATCCAAGCAAAATGGAACTGCTCATTCAAGCAAAGTCTCTAACTGGCAATTCTTTATCCAGAGGCAAAGCATGTTTTCTGGTACATTTCTCCTCAACTGCCCAAATGGAGCTTGAGGCTGCATTGTTTGTTTTCTCTGGATTGAAGGGGGTCTCTCAAGTTAAGATTTGTTGACCACTTTTCCCTTTACTTTGCTTGTTTGTTGAGACAAGGGTGAACTCCTAATCCTCCTGCCACCTCAAGCTAGGGTTGTAGGGATGTACCACCAGACCCAACCGTCTTAAGGTTTCTGAGTTAAGCATTCAGCTTGACTCATAAACGGAGGTCCAAGATTCACTAAGACTAAAAGTATTCCTGTACCTCTTCTTCCCTAGTGGACTGTTTGTTCTGCTATTTCAAAGGCCAAGGCAAACCTCTTATTTGCTCTGACTTTCTTTCTCCCTGTTCCTAGTTCTGATCCCACACTCCCATAATATTGTAGTTGTATTAACTCTTCTCTAGAATCTGCCATTAAAATCCCATAAACTGGCTGCCCACAGAACTAGAGCTCAGAAACTCAGCTCTGGTCAAGTTCACAGAAACCCCAGCCTCCCTTGCCTGTCAGGCCAGAATCGTTCTCTTCTTTCTAGCTTAATATTTAAATATACATTTTCCCTTTGCCAATGAGCACCTGCTTTGCTCCAAGCAGCTCTTTGAGTCTGGGACAGAATCCGGTAGTAGATTGTTTGCTTAGCATGCATAAGGCCCGGGGTTCAAGCCACAGGATGGTAGGAAAGAAAACAGCAGCAAAGACTCCAGCCTACTCTTGGGTCTGATGACTGTAGTGGTCTTCAACTTTTGAACAACCAAGAACACTATCACCTCCCTCTCTATAGAAGAACTGTTTTGAAATATTTGCATCAACCAAGCTCTGTCACTCACTCTGCTTCACATTTTTTAATTTGTCAAATACATACTCAAACAATAGTTGGATTTTGTCATATTGAGGTAACCAGACTTACCAGTGCTGAATTGATACCACTATTCCTGTCCAAAGCAAAGACACTTAAATTGTAGTCAGCCTTTTTCTATTGGAGTCTTGCTTCATAATTTGAAGCTACTAGGGCTGGAAAGATGGCTCAAAGGTTAAGAAGAACACTTGTTACTGTTGCAGAGGACCCAAACTCAGTTTCCAGGACCCATGTCAGGTAACTGTCTGTAACTCCAGCATTAGGGTATTTGATGACCTCTTCTGAGGGGTGATTAACATCCTCTTCTGGCTTATTCAGGCACCGTGCTCACATGGACATAACAACACACAGACAAGGACTCGTGTACATAATTACAGATAAAATAAATCTTAAAAATTGTAACTACTTGATTATTGTTTTCTCTTTCAGAGGGACTTTAACCAAACAGGATTAGGAGTAGGAGTGAGACTCCAAGCTGAAGAGTCAAGTGAGAGAAGAAAATCTGACATTTGCTGAGGAAAGATCCTAGGGGACATCAGAAGTTTTTAGGCATCTAAACTAATCTCTATTAAGTTATATCCTCTGTAAGCCCACGAGCTTACAAGAAGCATCCAAGAAGACGAATTTGAGGAACCTCAGGAAGGTTGATGGATATTGTCACTGTTGACCATGATCTCTTTGGCTAAGACCTTGGTGAGATGATAGAGAGCAAGAAGATGAAAAGATGAATGTTATGAAGTGAGAATTCTGCTGCAAGTTATGGGAGGGCAGTCATGGGTAATAGTGATTTTAATATTGGACAGCACATCAGGAACCCATGGGAGAGTTAAGATACAAATCCCTGGGTCCCAATGTCAGCAGTGTGTGTGTGTGTGTGTGTGTGTGTGTGTGTGTGTGTGTGTGTGTACTTACATGTCCATGCGTGTACATGTGTGCTTATGTATGTCAAGGCCAGAGGACAACAATTGGTGTCTTTTTTGTTCTCTCTGCCTTATTTCTTGAGACAGCATCTCCCATTGAGCCTACAGTTGATCCATTTGGCTAGGTTGGCAGGGCAGCAAACCCCAGGGTTCCTGTTTCTTCCTCTCCAATACTGGGATTGCAGGCATGCACCACAGTACCTGGCTTTTTGTGTGGAAGCTGGGAATTTGAACTCAGGTCCTCATACTTACGTAGCAAGCACTTTCCTTACTGTGATAGCTCTACAGTCCATGCTCCTTCACAACTACCAAGTCTTGGATTTTTTTACTCAGCAGAACCAGGATAAGAACTGGCTGCTAGAAGGCCAAGGGTGATGCTGTGCAAACTTCTGGGGGCTTCAACTTGAGAACCCAAGGCTTCCATTGGCATTTTTCTCTCCCAGTAGGCACTATCCTACACTGTTGTCTTGGAGGTCCGTGACCATTTGTGTATTTGCTTCTGGTTTAAATGAGTGTTAGGTGAGTTTGATGAATCCAGACATGAATTCTGGAGCTCAGTTACTGTCGGGAGTTGCCATGACTTTCACAACTTTGACTCACATCCTCAGATGTCACGGTCTGAAGCTCCAATATATCATCAGTTTCCATCAAGTGCACTGTATTTTCTATTTTATAGACATCCACACATTCCTGATAATTATTTCAGGCAGGTTGTTCATATTTAGATTTTATTAAAAATTAGTTATAGAATGAGTTTGTTTGAAATTTATTTTTTCATCTGTGAATAAAAAAATTGACTTAGAGAACATAATTCCCCAGTCTAACAGCTGGGATAATTATTTCAGCTTTCCTATTTTTTTAGGAGCAATGAACACATTTTTTTTTTAAGTTAGCCAGAATCTTCCTTCATTTAAATGCATAACTGACCATGGGACACCCGCCTGCTATCAAAACAGCCTCAGGTCAAGGAATGCACAGATGAGCAAAGTCCAGCCTGCCTGCCGCCCCTTCCCAAAGTCCCGTGAGACCCTGAGACAGGAGAGTGGCTTGGCAGGGTGGAGGGGACAGTGGAGCAGCATGAAGAGGCACCCAGGGGTGTAGTACCAAAGACAGATGGAGAGGAGCCCAACCCACAGGGTAGAGACCGGCTTCTACTCCACTCGGTGAAGCTGGCAAGCTCATACTGCAAGAAAAGGGGATGCTCTAGGACCAAATAATGAGCAGGTCTGCTTCAGGAAATGGGCTTTTTGTAAACCTACTCCTGGTGTTTATATTCCTCTACTCCCCTCCTTCCTCCCCACACACGTACAAACATACACTCATCACGACTCCCCTAATTTTTTTCAAGTGGATCCTTTGTTGCTCTGCCGAATGTCCCAGCATTAGCCACTCTGGCTCCCCTGTAGACACAATGGGTAAAGAAGCTATTACACTCTTGAAAAAGCCCATTGTGGACATTTTACACATACGGTCAACCTTCGACCCTGATAAGCTTTGCCTTCGGCTGCTCTAGATAGGGGAGTCATTTTAAAGCCTGCGTGCGTGCGTGCGTGCGTGCGTG
>CABHPP010001290.1:15992-34120 GCA_902168425.1 Peromyscus attwateri
CCCCTCTCTCTCTCTCTGTGTGTGTGTGTGTGTGTGTGTGTGTGTGTGTGTGTGTGTGTGTATGTGTGTGTACAGAGTTGGAGCATCAGAAAACATTTATATGAGTAGAATCGTGTATTTCTGCTTTCTGCTACAACAAGAAAGGATTATGAGCCTTGATCTTTAAGTATACAGTATTACTTTTTGGGAAAAAAAAATGATTTATCAACTCCCCCAATTGGATCTACTTTGTAGCTTGCAAAGATTATATTCTTTTGTAAAACAAGTGTTTTTTTTTCTTTTTCTTTCTTTTTAAACCTCATTGATTTTTAGATGGGCTTGTGGTTAGGGTGTACGCATTGATTTCTGTTCAGGAATACCTCTGGAGTCCTCTGGATGGGTCAGGGTGCTTTGCTTTTGATAGAGAATGGCCAGGAATATGAACAGGATGTTTTTACTTTACTACAGAACATGTTTTACTATTGAAAATTTTTGTGAATCATTTTTACTCTTAAGTGAGGTAAAGAAAATATGCATTTCTACTCCTGATTTCAAGGACAAATATTGTATCTTGTACATGTTTTTCTTCTTAGAAACAATATTGCAGAAAAAAATCATATTTTTTTCTTGTCATCATTATTTCTGTAAAAATCTAGTCTTTATTTCTGTGAAGATCTCCTGTTCTTCTGTATGTTTCCTTGTAGATGCCCGATTTGGGGTTGGTATTGAATCCCCCAAATGCACACTACATTAAAAAGGAAGTGTTCTTAACAAAAATAAAACCACTCCAAGGAAATACAAAATCACAATATACATAGCTAAAACATGAGTTCACCTCAAGGGCAGTGAGAGAGGAGAGAGATAAAAACAAGGAACAGGAGAGATGTCACCCACCAATTTTGTTAGGAGCAGTTGCGTCTATCCTAGAGTCCTTGTGAGTCAACCAATGAATATGCATCAAGCGAATAGAGATTGCCATATTCTATAATTACAAACCAGTATGATTATTATCTAAAAAAATCCAACACCGAATAGAAAATACCATGGACACTCAATGCTTTGAAATGGCAGGATCTGCTCAAGTATTTCAGGTTTATTTTCAGAGTCCCTCTCCCTTGGTTATTTGCCTTCTATCATTCTAGGAAGAAGTCAACGTGTTTCTCCAGCACAGTGGTTGCCCACATGGGAAACAGGACAGCCCCTGCCTCTCCCAACTGCACACCTTATTAACGGAGATGGTGGCCTCTGAGGCCCACACAAAACAAATAATGATAATAAAAAGAAATCCTTTCTTGAGGCCATCATTTTCTAAGCTGGGGTTTGCTGTCAGCTGGCTGGTAGCTTGTGTTGTCAGTCAGTGGGTCCCCGGTTTGGGGCTACAGAATCAGGCCACGTGCAACAGTCGGACTCTTTGCTAATTGGGATGAGAAGTTAATCTCTCTCAGCCTGGGTCCAGCTGAGTCTCTGTGAGCAATGATGTATTTAAAAGATCTCTGGCCATCCAGGGCATGTGGCACTAACCGGATTTAGCTCATTAGCAAATCCGCAAGGCCCTGCTGACACTGCACCCAGAATAAAATACAGGAGGTTGCCCCATACCCCGTGGGCACCTACAGCCTGGATACATAATGAAAAGGCATTTATTAATAATCTCATTGGTCACACAATACAAAGGAAGGCTACAAGAAGTCAAACGCTGTCATTTGTCGTGACTAGAAAGGCATAATTAAAATAAGCGCCATGTGATTAACCTTTGAGAAATTAATCTGGTATCTTGAAAAAAAAGGCACAAAATGAGGAAGACAGGCTATTACAGTGAATTTAGTAGGACTGGGAGGCTGCTGTATAGACTTGATCAAATTCCATGAAGCTATGAAATGTTAGCAACATGGACGGTGTTCAAGTTTCACTCTGTTCGTGTGATAAAATACTCTAACAAAAAGCAACCAAGGAGGGAAAGGGTTTTTGTGACTTATAATTCTAAATTACTGTCCATAATTTTGGTGAAACTGAGGCAGGAATGTAAAGAGTCATATCCACAGTTAAGAGTGGAGAGAAAATAAATGCATAGATCCTTGCTAGCTAGCTCCATTGGCTTTCTTCGCTCTCCAACAATTCAGGGCCCAGCCTAGGGGAATGGTGCCTCCCACAGTAGACCGGGTTGTCCTACAGGAATTAAACACCAAGACAGCCCACCACTGACATGCCCTCAGCCTTCCCTGATCTAGACAATCCCTCAGTTGAAACTCTCTTCCCAGGTGATTCCAGATGTGTGGGGCTAGCAGTGGCAACTAACCAGCACAGCTAGTCTTACACTTGCTCTCACCACCCAAGGCTCAACTCAGAGGCCTACAGAAGTTCAGGAGCTGACCCAGTCGCCAAGTGGAAGGACTGCAGAGAACAAGAGAACGCCATCCCCACCCACACTGGAGGAGCCTGCTGTTCAGAAGAACAGATATTTTCCCACATGAAGATGTAATTTCTTTAATTATAATTTCTTTATGGGAGATGTCAGAAGTACTTAAATATTCCATTTTAATGAACATTCTGCTGACCACGATCAGCCTTTTATCTAGTGCTGGGATTAGGGATAAAGTAAGAAAGGTACTTGTCTCAGTTGTTAAATTTTAGATAGTAGCCCAAACTTTCATGGTCAAGATAAATAGTATCTTCACACAATTTCATATTCTCTCTCTCTCTCTCTCTCTCTCTCTCTCTCTCTCTCTCTCTCTCTCGTCTATCTCTGAGACAGGGTCTCATTTATCCCAGGTTGGCTTGGAACTCGCCATAGCCGAGTATGATGGAACTTCTGATCTTCCTATCTCTACCTTCCCTGTGCTGGGATTATAGGCATGTACCCACAAGCCTAGTTTATGAAATACTGGTTATCAAACTCAGGGCTTCCTGGATACTACTAGGGAGGCACTCCATCAATTAAGCTACAGATCCTTGACACATGTTTTAAAATTAAAATATCATTTTTAAAGTATGTAACTAAGGACTGGAAAGATAGTTCAGTCAATAAAATGCATGTTGAGCAAGCATGAGGACCTGAGTTTGGATCCCCAGCACCCATGTGTCAGAGCTTGATATGCTGGCACATGTCTGCAATCTCAGAACTGGAAAGGTGAAGACAGACCCCTGGAGCTTACTGTCCAACCAGTTTGGACAATTGGGTTCAGTAAAAGATCCTGTCTCAAAAAGCAATAAGATATAGTTACTATTCTATTACATTATATCATATCCTTTCATATTATAGTATAGTATATGTTATCAACCTTTGGCTTACATACATGTACACACATGTACATGCATGCATGTACACAAACAATGAAACTATTAAGTGAAGATGGGATCAGCATTACTGATGTTTTCATTTCTCTCAGCTCTAATATGACTCCACAGAGGAGCATCTTCTTCCTCTTCTGGTTGGTAGCACCTGTTGGCTTCCTGTGATCTAACCTTGCTCACAGCACTGTCTAGTGACAGTACTGCTGGGCTATCCAGTCTCACATTGGTTCAATTCAAGGACCAAACAGTTGGGTCAACTGTTGGTTGTCATTAAGGACATACTCAGATGCATATCTGAATACAACTTTACTAATATCATCTCGGAAGGAGTTCATTAAAAGCCAGCATTCATCTACATGTCTATAAAGAATGGTGTATGTTACTTCCTGACCTGAAGTTCTCTAATATGCATATGGTCAGCAAAACAGCTACCGTAGGATGACCTGTTATTGTCAAAAGATGGGAAGAAGTTTGTTGTATAAAAAGGCACTTGGGCAGAAGTTCTCACTTGAAAAAGCCTCTTGAAATCATATGCAACCCTCTTGGTTACTTTTCCTGATGCTGTGATAAAAATCAACGCAAGGGAGAAAAGGATTTTTGGCTCACAGCTGAAGGTACAATAGTCCATGATGGGTAAGTCAACCCAGCAGGAGCTTGAGGCAGCTGGTCACATTGTATCCACAGTAAGTCTTGGAAATCAAGGAATTCTTGCTTTTGTTCATCCCCCTCTTTCCACTTTAACAACCCAGGATCCCTGGGAATGGTTCAGTCCTCTAGGAATAGATCTTCTCATCTTAATTAGCACCATCAAGACAATATCCCACAGGTATGCCCCAAAGCCCACCTCCCAGGTCAGTCTAGAGTCTGTCAAGCTGATGATGAACCCTGAACAGCACAGCAACATTCTAGTCGTGTGAGTGTCTCACCTTCATCAGCCCGTCATAGAGATCCAGGCCACTCAGAAGTCCAGGGGTGACTGCAAGTCAGCATGAACAGAAAACTAGAGTTTGGAGCTTGTGACATTGGACTTGGTCCTGCCAGGAGATAATCATTTCCTTGATTCTTTCCTTAGCTATCAGCTGGACCATCTAAAGGCTAAAACAAACCCACAGTCATTATTTGGTTGGTTGTTTGGTATAGACGAATTTCTAAACAGTCTTTTTAAATAAGAAACATAGAGCCAAATACAGAGGTACAAGCCGTAGAGATCAGAGCAATAGCCATCAACTGACCTTAGTTCACCATGTAGTCATAGCTTCCCAAGAGAGCCTCTTCCTGTCTAACCTGTGCCTTTATTGCCTTCCTGTTCTGCCTTCTCATTGGCTCTAAGCCCAGCTACATCACTTCCTCATCACTGCCTATCTATACAGACCTCCAGGTCTCTATGGTTGGTACTGGGATTAAAGGCATGTGTCACCACACTTGGCTATGTTCTTGAACACACAAGGACTCTGCCTGCCATGTGATCAGGTTAAGGGCATGTGCTACCACTGCCTGACTTCTGTTTATGGCTGACTATGACCTCTGATCTCCAGGCAAACTTTTTTTTTATTAACATACAAATAAAATATCACATTTCAGCACAAATAAAATACCACCACAGTTTGGTTTCATTTTTGGAGACAATGTTTTGCTGTGTAGCCCAAGCTGGACTGGAATTTAAGGTGCTCCTGCCTTATCATTCAAAGCTTTGTGACTACAGGTGCATGCCACCAAGCCTACTGTGGTCATATTTAAATATGGCTCTTATTGATGCTATTGTTTTTGTAGCTCATAATTTTTCTTCAAAGACAGCAAAAAACAAAACAAAACAAAACAAAAATCTCCACCCAGGCTTTCAGGAAAATCACTACAGATCCTGAATTTAATAGAGCTTAAATTAGAAACATTTAATGGTACTTGAAATAGCTTTCTTATCCAGCTAACAGAAGAAGGACTCCTCCCTGGCTGGTCAGCAGTTAGAACTCAGTACATCCAGACTCTGTAGGATATGGCCCAGTAGAATTCAACTTTTGCAGCCAGGTTGTCTGACGCTTGGACAATAAAACACACCCAATAATTCTGTATAACTCAGACTCTCCCAGGGTGAGCATCATAACTCAGTGGCTCTGGGTTCAAATCCCATTCCCATCACAAATCTGCAGTGTGACTTGGGGCAAGTTCAATTAACTTCTCTGGGCCCCAGTTTCACCCGCTGTAAATTACTTCCCAGAGGGCTTCCTACTGGGGCCCTGTCCTGTGCATCGAAGAAAAATGTGAAAGTTGCATAGCTTTGCTATCCTCGGCAATACATCTTTCTTTTATGTTCTATTCCCTCCCAGCTGTTCTAAGAGGCAGCTAGATTTTTTTCATTTACTCAGGAAATCACCCCTTAACATCAACGAAGGTGTAAAACACTCTATCAGTTAGAACTGGGTATTTATGGCAGGTTCATCTGATTGGAAACTTCACTCTGTTTCATTAATATGGAGACATGTCATCCTTTTAACCAATCAGATGCACCCATGATAGAACTACATTTGAAGAGGTATGTTATCAGAAATAGCTGCATGCTGCATGTTCTTCAGAATGCATGCAAACTACCCTCCCATATGGAGTCGCTCTGCTTCCTCATGAGAAACCTCAGTGTGAAAATTCCTGTTTACTGCAGTAAGCAGTATTTCACTGAGGGAAAAAACAAAACCAAACAAATTCAGTGTTTCTCCATTGGCGGAAAGTCTCCTGTATTAGGTATTAGCCTCTCACCTGTATCAGGACACTTACACACTCTTACATTGTGTGTGTGTGTGTTTGTGTGTGTGTGTGTGTGTGTGTATGTGTGTTTTGCCTGAATGTATGTCTGTGAACTATGTGTATGCAGTGCCTATGAGACCAAAAAGAGTATTAGATCTGGGATTGATGTTAGTGATGGTAATAAACCTTCACATGAGTGCTAAGAGTCGAACCCAGGTCCTCTGCAAGAGTTAGTGTTCTTAACCACTAAGCCACCTCTCCAGCCCCACCTTGGTATCTTAAGGATGTCATGAAACCTTGAATTAAAATGTCCAATGTCTTGAATATACTGTGGAGAGGATCTGAGGGTTTGTAAAAACACATAAAGATGGTTAATTTTGACATGCAATTTTCTCTGCTAACAATGTCACCAAGACTATGACCCACATAGGGTTTCTTAACAGCACATGAAGTCTGGTGGAAGCCATAGTTGCGGCCTGGCCTGGCTCTGGATGAAGGGAACTGACTGAGAACAGTGAAGACAATAGGCAGATGGAGGTTTGCGGGTGCTGCTGACAATATCGTTAAAATTCAACAGTTCCAAGAGACGGCAATGAAAATGGCAGCTGGACAGATGGGGACACACGGGATGGAGATGAGCAGTGGCTGCTCTGAAATCTGGAATTCAAAGGTCAGAGGCCTTTGCCAGGATCAGATGGATGAAGAATGGATACAGATGAGGCAGAGCCGGGCCTGGAGGAAAACTATAAAATCAGGGCCGTGGAAGTCAGGCTGTAGATAGCAATTGATGTATGTATGTATGTATGTATGTATGTATGTATGTATGTGTATGTTGGTACAAGTAAGGGGTGCACGTGTGTGTGTGTGTGTGTGTGTGTGTGTGTGTGAGAGAGAGAGAGAGAGAGAGAGAGAGAGAGAGAGAGAGAGGATGACTTGTGAGAATCAGTTTTCTCCTTTACCGTGTGAGTCCTAAGACTCACCTTGGGAACTGCTATCTACAGAGCTGGTTCATTGGCCTCCAACCTTAATTTTTGACACAAGGTCTTTCATTCACCCAAAGCTCCCCAATTTGGCTAGGCTATCTGACCAATACGCACCAGGGATCTGCCCATCTCAGCCTCCCCAGCACTGGGATTACAGGTTTGTACCTGGCCTTTTGTGTGGGTGGGTGCTGGGGTTTGGACATTGGGTCCTTGTGCTTTCCTGGTGATCATTTTACCAACGGAGCCATCTCTTGAGTTGCTGGCTGAGTTTCTTTTAAAAGCAGACATGTAAATTTTCAGACAAACTCTATCAGTTGTGTGGCTTCAATCACAAAGTTCAATGAATCAACATTCTAGATCATTGCTCACCTTATTTTCCTGACTTAACTTAAAGTTCAGCAAAAGGCCAGTGTATCGCTGAATACCTGTCAGTAGTCATGAGTAGCTCTGATCTCCCCTTTCTAGTCTAAGACCTGAAATGCTCTCGGACATGGGCAAAGCTTCACACATGCTACAAGGCCAACATGCCACCTGCCTTCCCATGCTCTATTGTCAGTCTCTTGATCTTGACCTCCAGAGTATGGGAAGCTCTCTCAGGTCTCACAATCTCCCAGGTGATGTCAATGCTCACCAAACCACTGTCAGAACTTGCAGGGGCAACTTCAGCTCCCAGAGTTCCCAGAATGACAAAGGCCACTGTGAGTGACACAGGTCAGTTCAAGCAAGGCGAAGCAGGTAGGGGATGTGAAACAAGACCCCTAGAGCCACAGGCTAGACCCCACCTATGCATCGCCTTGCTAGGGCTGCAGACCAGCTCTCATCTTCCCAACCCACTGAGGTAGGCACATCAGACTATTAGCCAAGGTGTTAACATGTCTGTCCCTAGAATGCAGAAAAACATCCCTCAGTTGCAAAAAATATTTAATAATACTTTATGCATTTTTTTTCCTGTCACTTCTTTAAAATACAACCAAAACTGTTTTGAGTGCTTCTTTGAGCTCTTGGAAAAGTAAAGTCAGTAAGGAAGATTCTTAGTAGAGTATGGTTATCTGGACATGGCGACGTATGTCTGTAACATCAGCGAGTGGGAACCCAAAACAGGATCAAGCTCATTTTGTCCTGTGTGTAGAGCCCCTGCCTCAACACGGAATAATAACAAATTACTAGGGAGATGTCTTCATCATCATTCAATAGAAATGTTTTAATTAAAATTTTCAGCAGTTTTGAGTTAATTTTCACATCCATTTATTTATCTATTGTGCCCACGTGCATGTCTTGTACACATATGTAGGTCAGAGAACAACTTATAGAAGTTAGGTCTTTCCTTCAACCGTGTAGGTCTGGGGGTTTGAACTCCACTCACCAACCTGGTATCAGGCACCTTTATCTGCTGAGCCAGCTCACCAGTCCTAGTGATTTCAAATTTAAAACAATAAACAACGCACATCTTCATAAGAGGTGTAGAGATTTCCACAGCAATGATAAGGGACTTTTTTGTGGGGTTGGTTTTAGTTCTGACTTTGACTGTATTTTTCCATTTCCACTTTATGAAGACCCATATCATGGTACTGAGTTTCACAAAAGCACTCACAGGAGTCTCTCTCTCTCTCTCTCTCTCTCTCTCTCTCTCTCTCTCTCTCTCTCATGTCCCTTGCCTACTCCTTTGTACCCTAGGCATTTTTATCATGGTAAAATACATATAACATAAAACTTACCATTTTCAGCAACTCCCAGTTCAGTAGCATTAGCTCTTTTGATTTCTGTTATATTTGGGGCATTCTGTTTCCCATGTCACCCTGGCATTGTTTACTCACTTTGAATCAACATCTAAAGAGGTTAGATATGTTGATATCATGCTACCCTTATATTTTATTTTAAGTTATGTTTATGTGCCTATGTCTGTGTGGCTGTTTGTGTACATGAATGCAGGTACTCATAGAGACCAGAAAAGGTAGTCCTCTGGAGCAAGAGTTACAGGCAGTTGTGAGCTGGCTGGCATGGGTGTTGAGAACCAAACTTTGACCTCTAGAAGATCAATATTTGTTCTTCATAACTGAAACATCTCTCCAGCCTCCTACTCTTTATTAAACCCCCAACACAAATAGCTGCTGTGCTCAGTTATTGCATGTCTCTGCTTATTTATCCATACAGAAGCCCAGTGAGTGGGGAGACACTTATCTGTCCCAGTTACAGACGAGAAAACCAAGAGCCAGGGTATGTCACTAGCTCCAAGTCACAGTCCTGACATGGAGAGGCCAGTCTCAGGAGAAGTTTGTCTAGGGCAATGTCTGTGCACTAATACAGCATCACTCATGCTTCTGTGGTATAGACAGGGTCATGCTGCTGGAGATGGGAACCCATCACACCTGTCTGTGCTTACACCCTGAACTCTACCTGTGTGAAAATGGCTGAGCCAACAGAACCAGACTGTGCCAACAGAACCAGACTGTGCTCGAGAACTGGTGGTCTGTCACTTCAAATATCTGAATGACTTCCATAATCCAGCCACCCAGTGATGGGGACAGGAGGCAGATTAACTCCTGCGTGGCCTGCAAAAGGAAATGTGTAGTTTCCATTTGTATACAAAGGGGCAAATTTGAGTATTTGTCCATAATTGCTATCTTGTATAATATGATTATGTATTATTGTATATTATGTTTTTATCCATTATTTTATAATAAACCATTATTTTACAAATATTTACATTATTTTACTATATTGCTACATATTATGCACTATAGTTACATATTACATATGCATTATATATTATATTAGAGCAGGAACTCAGGCTGTATAATAGACTGCCTGTGTAAACTCCTGGCTCACACACTTCTAGCTGCTACTCACTCTTCCTGGCCTTAGTTTTCTAACCTGCACCATGGAGACTGGAGGGTTATCTACCTCCTCAGACAGATGTGACCAAAGAAAAGGCCTGGTGCATTGTGAGTCCTAAAGAGCAAGTGGTTAAGGCCCATCATTCATTCTGCAAGTATTTATTGGTTTGGACTTTTATTAAATCCTAGCCCTGCCCATTCATACTCTCGAAAGGGTGGACAAAGATGAACAATGATTCTTCATGGAGGATAGTAGAACAGAACCCATAAAGTGTCATGGAAAACAAAGGTATGGACAGAGTATGTGGGGGCAAGGCAAGGCTCGCAGAAGCTGCCAGCTCATTCTTAATTAATATCTACAGAGTATATTTTTGTACTATGTGAAAACCGCTGGATATTTTGTACACTTAAAAAGACCGAAGTATTTAAGAGGTATGGGTAAGGCCAGTAGCGTGGCTGAGTGGATAAAGATACTTGTTGCCAAGCCTGTAGCCTGGGCTTGATTTCCCGAACCCATATGGTGGAAAGAGAGAACTGACTCCAGCAAGTCAGCCTCAGACCTCCACATTCATCTGATGGCTGGTGAGTGTGTGTGTGTGTGTGAGTGTGTGTGTGTGTGTGAGTGTATGTGTGTGTGAGTGTATGTGTGTGTGTGAGGTGTGAGTGTGTGTGTGTGTGTGAGTGTATGTGTGTGTGTGTGTGTGTGTGAGTGTATGTGTGTGTGTGTGTGTGTGTGTGTGTGTACGCACTCTCACACATATACACTCACAAAATAAAAATGCTGGGAACAATTTTAATATATGTATGTATGTATACATATGCATCAATATACTCTTTTTTCTGATATATTTTTATTATGTAGCCCAAGCTGGCTACCACATCCAATCAAATGTATATATTTTTTTAAATTGTGAACAAACAATGCTTTGCTCCAGAAGAAGAAGAAGCTAGGCAGAGCTCTTTAAAGAATAGGAAGGCAGCTGAGATCCCACCATTATCTGTGGGTCCTGGAGAGCGGCACAGTTTGAACTGCATCTGGCATTCCGAGCCAGTTTCCTCAGTCAATATCCACATTGAATAGAAGCCATTGATCAACCAAGTGAAGCTGCTAAAAATGGATTCCAGCCTGAGAAAAATTTACTAGGGAAGTAGTCGATGTGCCTGGCTTATCTGGGCAAGGCTGGGTTCTTTGTGATCCAACTGGGTGAGAGCTAGGGCCAGATAAGCTCCCAGCCATGATACCCTGGCTCTCTAGATGTGTAGCACCCAAGTAGCGCGCAGGCTGGGTAAAGGGCAGGCCTCACCAGTGTGCACTTTGTCAGGGTTGGATCTTCATTGCTCTCTGGCCACACACATGTACTAAAGCGCGCACACACACACACACACCCTGGATAATTCCACCCTTTACAGAAGCCTGACTCTATAATAAAGGGCTAGTGGATCCTTGTAAATCTCTGCTCTCCTTTCTTGTCTGGTGTCTCATCACGATTTGACTAGGATGAACAATGTAAGGAAGGGCTGGAGCCCAGGGTCTCACACTGAGAATGACATTCTGCCTTGGCCATTTCCACACTAATTATGTGTCTATAGAGGAAGCCACAGGACAATCTAAAGGGCCTTCCTCCCTCACCTGCCTTATCCCACCACACTACATTTATTTTTGTCTTCTGAAAAGTTGGAACTACTCCCTATGCCATCATGGCATCTAGATGGCCTGTTTGAGTTAGCAGAGGGAAAGGGGGGGTGGTCAATAACCTATCCGCATGCAGCATTTCTACAAAGGTTGGTCCTGCATAACCTACTCCTTGGCAACCTGAGGGTAAGTTGAAAATAGGGCTCTCCATGGCCAGGATGCTGCCATGTGCTTCTGCCTTCTCACAGCTGCTGCAAACCCAAACCAACCTTTGTTCTCCCAAAATGTATCTCCCCTGCTTTGTAGTTAAGATTCAGTAATGTTTCCTACCCATAGGGAATGCTTGGGACACTAGTGATAAGGTTAAGAGATTGTGTCTTGGGGCTGGAGCGATGGTTCAGCAGTTAAGAGCACTTGCTACTCTTGCAGAGGACCCTGCTTTGATTCCCAGAACCCATAGGGTGGCTCACAGCAACCTTTCCCACCAGTTCCAGAGGATCCAATGCCTTTTTCTGATCTCAGGCATTCACACTCACATGGTACACATACATACATGTGGACAAACTATTCATACATAAAATAAATAAATGTTTAAAAAATATTTAAGGAAAAGGAGAGTGTATATCTTTCCATGTATACACCTGTCATGTGGGGGGTCTCCCCCCCAAATAACAACATCTACTTGCTCAAAGCAGAAACACATCACCACTGAACTGTCTCAAATTCTATCCTATTGAGCTCTTTGTCTCCAGATAGCATTCTTTCAATAGCATTTGTCTGTGAACTACACCATACCTACAGATCATCCGCTGTTTCAAAATTCATATACTTGAGAGGTATTTCTCAATGGTATCTGTTACATGACAATGCAACTAAAAAGCAGACGAATGAGCACATAATTACTTGGGATCTTGGAAGGTTTGTGCTTCTCTGTTTTGTTCTAAGATCAATGGTCACTCAACAACATTTGTTTACTGTAAAAGTAAAAGTAAGTGCATTTCAGTTTTGTAATTTTCTCAGGGTGGAGGTGAACATGGACAGGAATCTTCTCAGAGGCTGATCCAGGTTGGAGCCTGTCATGCAGGGGTTTGCTGCTCAACTTGCACGCCCTTTGTAAAGGCAGAGTCGGGTTTGACTATGAAGCATTGTATCATCATGATTGGAATCAATAGTTCCTGCACTGCCATTTGTCACGTATTTACAAGCTTGAAAAATAGTTCATTTTGTCCTCATCTCATAACTCAAAGATTGAATCAGAACCCTGGAGGGATCTGCTGACAGGACACGTTCTTTACCGATCACCCGTCGTGGTGAGGCTGTGATCACAGCCACCCCGAAAGCAGAATGTAAATAAAATTAAAGCACTAGTCAGTGGGCACACCCTTCATATTTTTGTTTTTTAAATATTTAGGAGTCTTCCAGGAGACTTGGATTACCTTGGTGAAGCCAATTTCCCCATCATACTTTCAAAACATGCATTGCATCATTTTTTTTAATGAAGAAAAATCAAAATCTAGAGTTAATGGTCCAAAAACTTCATAAAGTATCCTACCTCCAGTCACTTCCAATAGAGTACATAAAGGACCTTCTATTCCCGGGGAAGATTTGTAGAACACATTTAAAGATAATGCCTTCAATTTTAAGATAAAAGATTTATGAATGATGGAAATCGTGTCTGTGAAATCGCTAATCCCAGCTCTCTAATATTTCAGATGGAAGGCTCCATAAAACGAAAGGACTGCCTATAAAGTTGTATTCTACCTGCTGCCAGAGACTATCAGTAATAAGGTTACAAAGCGAATATTGAAAAGAATCTGGACATGTGCTTCAGGCTATAGTAACATGGTTAGTCCAGTCTGCTCTGCCATTGTATTGATAAGGTATTTAGTGGTTAAAGTGGCAGGAGCTAATTCAGGATCTTTAAAGAAGCCCCAGAACAGTAACAGATAAGCCCCTTGATCATCAAATTCAGCTGCTAAAGTCACCCCAAATCTTAGGATGGCACCCATATTTTTCAGGCACTTTCTTTACTGAATCCAACCTGTGGGAGATGAATCTATTTTTTTTTCCTAGCTCAGCCTGAGCCTATCTGGATGCTCCAAACTATCTCCAAATGCTCAATGAGCCGTTCTGTGCAGATGTGGCTTAAACTTTGTTGGCTGGAGCAAGGCTGAAGCTGAGACCACGTGCCAGTCTTTACAATCTCTTTAGTTCGTGAGCTCAGCCCTTAGTGTAGGTTACCTCCTTTCATCCTCATAGGAGATTGAAATCCATTAGACAGCATGCTGAGGTTGAGGAGCTGATCTGACTTCGTCCTTTGAAAAACTTCTCATGAAGAGGGAGACATGAACTTGAAAGTGTGGGCACTGAACAGAGTTCTTGGTGTCTGCCTCACCGTAAAGAGTGGGTGGTAAATAAGGAAGCCAGTAACCACCTTACAGTATAGACACTCAGGCGAGTAGTAACTTCCCAAAGCCACGCTCCATCAATCTGGTAAGTTACTAAGGACCAAGTCTTGCAAAGATGAAGCAGGTAAGCCAGACTCTCAGAAATTTGAAATGAAAGAGCAAATGAAAAGCTGAAGGGGATGGATATCTTAGGACCAAACACCTCAAGAGAAGCAGCTCAAAGAAGGGAGGGTTGCAGGGGGTACAGTCCATCAAAGCAGGGAGAGCATGGCAGCAGGAAGCTGAGGTGGCCGATCATATTGTGTCCAAAGTCAGGAAGCGAAGAGTGATGAACTCTGGTGCTCGGCGTGTTTTCTTCTTTTTATTCAGTCCAGGACCCCAGTCCTGGGCATTGCTATACACATCAATGGCTAATCCTCCTTCCTTGGTTAAACTTTTCTGAAAACACCCTCACAGACACCATCAGATGCGTGTTTCTGGTGATTCTAACTCTAGTCGAGTTTACAGTAAGATTGAACATTATGGCATTCGAGGTGACAGCTTTTCCTGGCCATGTGAGAAATAAGAGCGACCACCATCAGACAACGAGTGGAGCAACCAGCAAGGACACACACACACACACACACACACACACACACACACACACACACATGTGTGTATACACAGTGGGGTTTACTGGGATGACCTCAGCTCCAGCCTTTCTGGAAGCAGAGCTGCTGAGCTTTGTTCAGCACTTGGGACACTGAGGCAGGGGCAATGTGATCTCAAATTGGGGTTATGTAGTGAGATCCTGTACCTGGGAATATCTACTACTCTACATTTGTTAATCATATTTTAAATTTATCACAGACTTTTTTTATATCAGTCTATGTATGTGCTAATCCCTCACTGTCATTGAGCAGTTGAAGCTTGTTACGTCCTTCTTTTGTGAAGATGGGCAACAATTACTGCATATATATCCATTTGTCCTTTACATGCTAAACTTCATGGTCATTTTTGAAGATTTCATTTGCCCTTAACATTGGTCTGAGGGCACAGGATAACGTTTGTGTTGACAGCTGACATATTGTGGGAGGACACTCATTTATCTTTCTTCCTTTCTGTGTAACTTACCACATCCTCTCTCTATAATCTGTTTTTTTTTTCCCTGGGACACAGAGCCATGGAGTGCTAACAAGAGTCACATTCTAAGAAGCACAAACTGAAAGAAAAAGAAAGAAAGGAGGTCACCCAGAAAGAACACGTTCGCCACCCATAGGTATGTTTTGATTTGTGGCTCTTACAAGGAGAAACTTGAAAGTGTTCCTCAATGCAAGACTAGACTGTGATTGGAGCAGGTGAGGCAGTATCCAGTACACAGCCTTGGAACCAGACAGAAGCACATGTGTGGTAAAAGAAGGTAGACACAGACAACCCTTCCGTATCCAAGAAATGAGAACGCAGGCAGAGATGTCTCGCAGCTTGCTCCCAGCGTGGTAGGCTGGACAAGAAGTGCCCTGGCTAGAGTGTATTTCTTAAAATCATGTAGCAAAAGTTACCCAGCCCTACTCTGCCATACACCAGGATGAATCTAGAGCAAGAAAGGAAGGTGGTAGCGGTGACTCCCACCATATCCCATTCACTGAATTGTATAAACAACATCCATTTCTTCTGGGCGCGTACTAGCCAGAATCATAGTTGGTTTGCATGCACATTCTTTCTTCTCTCTCTTCCCTGCAATGAGAAGCAAGTGCTGTGAAAACAGGGTGTGCTCACCCGGTCATATGCCTCAAGGGTCCGGGACAGTGTTTACTACGAGGTAGCTTCTCAGTAAATGTACCAAATAATGCATCCTAAGGAAGCAAACCTGTGCAATTGGTATCATTATACGGGAGAGAAAGATAACACCTCCAGCCTCCCCCGAACAAGGACACACAGGACTGTGCTCACTGGGACTCATGTCCTGCCACCTACAGAGATGTGCCATCCTGTGCTTCCTGTTTCAAAAACAGCTTTTTATTTTTAACTTAACCACACGTCGCATATCTAGTCTATAATGTAGTTTTATTTTGGGGTTCCATAGTACAGCTATATGGTATTGTCCCACATGACTGGCTTAACCATACATTATCTAAATAATCCTTTACTGGTAAACATTTGTTTCTATTACTATAGAATAATATTCTTGTAATAGCTGGTAAAATATAAAATAACTATAATGTATACTATCTTCTACTATTACATTATTTCTGTAACTATACATTATTATTATGCCCTGTTAGTGATGGTGAGCCTCTATATACAAATTTGTAAAACCTTTATGTGTGTGTGTGTGTGTGTGTGTGTGTGTGTGTGTGTGTGTACAATGTGCATACATGTGCCAGTCACACCTCCTATGGGGCGGGACCTCAGCCCCTATCCCCACCCCATCCATGCTAGAATTTTGACTATCTTGAATCTTGATCTTGTGAAGGTCTTGTGTGGACAGCTACGGCTGCTGTGACTCAGTGTGTGTAACAGTCAGGTTGTCTCCAGACATCAGCCTTTCACTGCTGGATCTGAGAGATTTTTTTAAAAAATACATACCAGGGAACCATGTCCCATGCTGTGCATCATTGAATCTGGAAGACAAAAGAATGTTTGTTGAACATTTTCTCCTATATGTATTAAAAGTTCAGGCATATTTAGGGTAAACCTGCATATAACTATTTTTTTTTCAAAATGAGTATAGATTTACTGAAAATATTGCAAAGCTTTCTTAGGAGCAGCATAGAACTTAGGGCCAGCACTACCATTTTGTCTGCCATAATCCACTAGCAAGTAACTAAAGACTTCAAACCTGCTCAACAGGGGTGAGAATACATAGTCTCACAGAGTTGCAGAGGTCATGACATCATACTGAATAGCAGCTGTGTATCTTGTGTACTAAATGACTACATAGGATTCTTCATCCTAGCTTCTCTGATTTTCTGTCTGTCTGAGATTTTCCATGGTATGAAGCATAATGTTTAAAGTATATAGGGGCTGTAGCAATGACTCACCAGGTAAGAAGTCAAGAGAGCTTGCTGCTCTTGCAGAAGACTCATGTTTAGTTCTCAGCATTCACTTTGGACAGCCTACAACAACCTGTAATTCTAGTTCTGGGGTATCTGTTGCCATCTTCTGGCCTCTGCAGGAAACTGTGCACACATGTGCCACACAGATACATAATACATATAATTGAAAATAAAATGAATCTTAAATATAAGTAAAGCATCTATCACATAGTGCAGACCCCTGTTTCTTTCCTCCCAACTTCAACCTTCTCCTCAGCTCGCTCTTCAGCAGAATGTCTCAGGCAGAGCATATGTGAAGACACCAGAGAGCTTCAGGACCTACAACAAAGTTAAGCTCAGCAGTTCTCTTCCAGCTGCTGTACTGAGAGTGCCTCATTCCAACAAGCAAGACTGCCTAGCTCTTGTTAGAAACCAGGACTCCCAAGAAACAAAAGAGAACTCAAAGAGGCAGTCTAAATGTTGTGGAACAATCTTTTTGTACACTGTGAAGATGTGTTGCTCTCATTGGCTTAATAAAGAGCTAACTGTCCAATAGCTAGGCAGGAAGAGGTTAGGCAGGAGAGAATGATGGGAAGAAGGATGGAGTCACCAGGAGATGTGGGGAGAAGCAAGGTGAACATGCCATGCTGAAGAAAGGTACAGCCATGTGGTAGAATGTAGATAAGAAATATGGGTTAATTTAAGATGTAAGAGCTAGTTGGTAACAAGCCCAAGCTATCAACTGCTGTGGGATGTTCTGTATGGCAAATGTGTTGCTAATAAAGCACTGATTGGCCAGTGGCTAGGCAGGAAGTAGGCGGGACTAACAGAGAATTAAAAGAGCAGGAAGGTAGAAGGAGTCACTGACTGCCTGCCAGCCAGCAACCGCCAGGACAAGCAGTATGTAAAGATGCCAGTAAGCCACAAGCCATGTGGCAAGGTATAGATTTATGGAAATGGATAACTTAAGATATAAGGACAGTTAGCAAGAAGCCTGCCACGGCCATACAGTTTATAAGCAATAGAAGTCTCTGTGTTTCCTTGGTTGGGTCTGAGCGGCTGTGGGACTGGCAGGTGAAAGAGATTTATCCTGACTGTGGGCCAGGCAGGAAAACTCTAGCCACAATCAACCAAGCATTTATCATTAATAATAAATCTCTGTGTGGTTATTTGGGAGCTGCCTGGCAGGACAGAAAAGCCTGACAACATCTAAGGTCTAGACATTCCTCCTGTGATGGTTGATCTCCATTGTT
>CABHPP010001291.1:1652-16933 GCA_902168425.1 Peromyscus attwateri
GAAGGACTTCCTGGGGTGACCTGCTGCACACCGAACTAAGGGTTTGCTTGTCATGACAGAGGGCATTACTGAGTCTAGCCTAAGGAGGTCCTGTAGGCTGGCAGAGCACATGGGCACGTAGTGAGTGGGTTGGCAGCACGGAGCTACAGTGGACTGAGGGACAACGGGAGGAGAGGACCACGAAGCCAGGGATCCGTCCTGGGGCTGCCTCTGGTTTGGCACTTCGGGGGTGCGGTTTCCTTTCTCCACAGTGCCCTAGAGCAGGAGGTCCTCAAGGAACGGCCTAGGTATCCTCTTCTCCTGGGGGATGTGCTGCCCATCTGCACCCCACTTGTGCCAGCTGGACCTTTGCCTCTGGCCAGTCTCCACGGGAACAACCTGAAGTCATTCTTGAGTCCTGAGCACCACCACCGCCACCGCCAGTCTCCAGACCTGCTCAGGCCAAGGCTTCCTCACAGTTCCTCCAGCCTCTGCTGTCCTGCCCCTTCCTCGGTGCCCATGTTACACCTCAGCCCAAGAACAGAGCCCAGACCAGGTCATGTAAGCCATTTATTAGTTTGTTTGAAAAATAATGTATTTCATTTATACACGAAGCTTGGTGAGAAGTGCTCATTGATTTCGGACAACACCTGACATACATGCACGTCTCTCCCTCCTTCTGTCTACTTTCTTATCCCCTCCTGCGCATCGCTGTGCAGTTCTGGAAAAAAGAGACCATGCCGAGCCAAGGAGTTGGGGCTAGCTGGCTCCTGCCCTTGGTCGTCCTGTCTGCGGCCAGCCCCAGGCACCTGTCTTAAGGCCCTGAGGCTGTCCACACACTCGAAACCACAGTGTCCTTCCGGCCAGCTGGGATGGCAGCCCTGCCAGCCCCAGGCCACATTCCTGCCTATGCAGCCTGACGTGAGTGCCAGGGGTGGGGGGACACACACATCTCTCCAAGCCTTGAGAGCAAAGCACAGATCTACAAAAATAAGATCTCCACTCAGAGAAGCGTCACCAGGACAGTTAAAACCAAGCTCCCCACACTGGACTCAATGGGGACACTGGATAAGTCTCCAGGGGTGGGTGGGGTCGGGGCCGGTGGGGTCAGGGCCGGTTGCCACCAAGGGAACTGAGGTGATAAAAAGAAATGTAATACTTGACTCGCCCACAGCGCCCCTCTTCAGCACTGCCATGAGCGTCCAGCCCTCCGACAACTCGGCGAGGTAGGTAGGAGCAGCCAGCCTGCAGTGGGCAGTGAGACTGAGGTGGCCTGTGAGGTGGGTGCCCCCAGCCAAGGGTGGCTCTGCTGGAGAGCTAGACCTGGGCAGCCGAGCCCCTGCCTGCTCAGGCTCCACTAGCCAATCTCTTCACCTCAGCGGTTCTCTACATTAAAAATATTTGCATATGCTAAATAGGATTGTCAGCAGCTGAAGAGGCCATGGGGATAATGGGACTAGTAAAATCATTTTTCCCTGAAAAAGCCTTCTCGGAAGACTCCTGGGATGGTCAGACCCCTGCCCTCAGGGATCCTGCATCCGGACAACTCCAGACCATGTGCTGGGTCTCGATGCCACACTGCCTCCTTCCCTAATGGGATAAATGGCTTGTCCCCTCCCAGGGGACAGAACCAGGTGGGACCATCCAGGGCCTTTCTCTAGGCAAGGCCAGGCTGCTCCCCCTCCCACTTCCACAGTGTCTGAAGAGGATTTGGAGCCCCGATGGGAATCCTTTCCACATATGGTCAGAGGCAGAGAAACCCCAGGGGAACCTGGGAAACGGAGCCCACTTCCTTTGTCAGGCGGACTGTGCAGCTGCCACGGCCGGGCGCCATTCAACAGCCCACGTGGAACAGCCTTCTCTTCCCTTAGCTTGTCGAAAGGGCCTGCCACAGCCCTGGAGCAAGCCAGTGCCTGGCTGTGAGTGGGGCTGGCCCCTCATCCCCTTGGGTTCCAACATTAATACTCTTGCGGGAGAGGGAGAAAGAGCAGAATCCATCTGAGACCTAGGCTGCTTGTCGGGGAGCTTTTAATTTTCATAGCACTGACCCCAGTAAAGCCTGAATAAAAAGGAAAATGAAATCCTGGGGACAGCTCGGGTGCAGAGTGAGCGCCACTGGAAGAACCTCACACTTTGGGACCAGGAAGAAAACCTGTCTCCCTTGGAGCAGCTCACCACACTTGCCTGAGGGGATCCTGGGCCCCTGTGGCCTCTGTCTGGCCCTGTGTGTGAAGTGTGTGTGTGTGTGTGTGTGTGTGTGTGTGTGTGTGTACGAAGGGCTTAGGCCTTCCTGGTTCCTCCTTTGGGCATGAGGCCTGAGGAAGCCACGCTGGATCCCACTTAGCTTTGAGAGCAGAGTTCCGGCAGCCCAATTGATACTCTTGTTCAGGGTTAAGAAGAGGCAGTGTGAACTGCTGTGGATGTTCATGGAAAGAGATGTTCTTTGCTCAAGTAAAAAAATATCAAATATAATAAATCTATGAAAGCCTGTTCATAACATGTACAGTGTGTTTTCCATTCCACCTCAGAGGCTGGGGCAGAGTTGCTGCTCAGAGCCTGGCCAGACAGGCTACTAGGGCATGCCAGGCCTCCAGGGACAGGCCTCTACCAATAGGGGTTCCTCCAGCTGCTTCTGGCTTCAACAAAGACACAGAACTCTGCCTTGTGGTTCCTCCAAATCAAGGCTCATCTGTCACCTGAAGCCCGAAGCCAGGAAGGCCTCAGCCGACACTGGTTTTAACTGCACTCAGGTTTGTCACGATACAACAGACCTGGGTATGCCACGGTCAGTGGTGGACAGGCTCACACTATTGATTCTCGGTCCCTATCTGGAGATGGAGGGAAGTCTGCAAGATCTTCACTACGGCTATAGTCAGATGCTCGCACTGGGAGGTTGTCGCTGGTGGCTCTCGTGACGCTGTCGTAGGAGGGGGGGAAGGATGTGGAGGAGATGGACGAGCTGGAGGGTGGACCACTACGCCGGGAGAAGTTCTCATTCATCATGTAGGCAATGAGACCCTCTCGTTCAGGAGCATCCTCATCAGAGAGGCCACTGCCCGCTTGCTGGCGGAAGAGGAAGGAAGCATGCTTCACTGACCGTTGCAGCAGGTGCCTCCGGAAGGCCCGCTGGATGACCGTGGCTGATACTTCCTCATGCTTTCGTCGGAGGGTGGTAGTGATGGGCTCGTAGGAGATCTTGGAAGGATTGGCTGCCATGAACTTCTCCTCCATCTGGATCTTCAGAGCATCCATTTCTCCAGACTCCCCGAGCACCCTCTTGGTGAAGGCAAACAGGATATCCATACAGTGGATACGATCCCCGCTCACCATGGGCAAGTCCATGTTGATGAGGCTTATCTGGTTGGGCTTGGCGATACGGAGTGGTTCAGACAAGGCATCTGCGAAGTCGGACAGGGCCAAATACTCAATGAACTGGGTGGCCTCTGGGTCGAATTTCTCCCAGATCTCATAGAACATGTCAAAGTCGTCCTCGCTCAGGGGCTCTGTGCTCTCCTCTGTGGCCACACTGAAGTTCTCAAGGATGATGGCGATGTACATGTTGACCACGATGAGGAAGGAGATGATGATGTAGGTGGTGAAGAAGAGGATGCCCACTGCTGGGCTCCCACAGTTCCCCCGGGAGCCATTGCTGTTGGGTAGGTTGGGGTCACAGTATGGGGGGCCTGTGTTGAGGATGGGGCTGAGGAGGCCATCCCAGCCGGCTGATGTGGTGATCTGAAAAAGGCACAGCATGCTGTTGGCGAAGGTCTGGAAGTTGAACATGTCGTCGATGCCAGCTTCCCACTTGACATAAGCAAAGTTGGCCATGCCGAAGATGGAGTAGATGAACATGACGAGGAAGAGCAGGAGGCCGATGTTGAAGAGGGCAGGCAGGGACATCATGAGGGCAAAGAGCAGTGTTCGGATCCCCTTGGCTCCTCGGATCAGCCTGAGGATGCGGCCGATTCTGGCCAGACGGATGACCCGGAAGAGCGTTGGGGAGAAAAAGTACTTCTGGATGATGTCAGAGAGGACAGTGCCTAAGGGAAACAGGCAAGATTGTGGTCACCATGGCACCTCCACCCTCCTTCCAGGCCAGGCTCACTAAGGGCAAGTGTGTCTGTATAGGAGAAGGCCCTTCTAGGATGACCAGGTCAATAGGACATTCTAGGACTTGGCCTCCTCTTGCCTCTGTGACCCAGGAGATGAAAGACCTATATTTTGCTAAATGTCTTCAGTGCTGTTCTTCTACTTGTAAGGATGCACCTATTCAATGGAGGTATGCTAGGACACCATTACATGGGTTCTGAGGCCAGAGGGTACTCACTCAGCACTCCAGCAGCCCAGCAGGAATCAGAGCTCAAAGCTTCCAGCTCCTCACTACTCAAAGTATGTTCTGAGGACCAGCAACCTAGGGCTCTCCTGGAGGCTTGTTGGAGATGTAAAATCCCAGCTCTACCCCTCACCCATTTCCTCTTTACAAATTCAGACACTGCAGGTGCATCCTAAGGGTCAGGACACATTGGCCTAGGATCAGTGCTATCCACACAGAGCAAGCTCTGTCTCTGTGATGGTTCCTATCATCCTTCAGCTCCAGGACTTTTCCACCTTTGGATCTCTAAGAGCACAGGTATATTACAGAAGAAAGCGTGAAGTAAACTTGCCTCTTGGGGGTGTAAGGACTTCTGGCTCTGTATCGTAATGCTGATGGCTGGCATGTGTCAGGAGCACTGGGTCATGCCCTTCACAGCCTTCATTTCATTAGCCTCCCAGCACTCTGGGAAAGGGAGTCACCAGCATCATCTTCCTTCGGGAAGATGGAACCAAAGGAAGGTCACCGACCCAAGTGACAAGCTGGGATGAAACCCAGACCCCTGGCTCCATGGCTGCTCTTAACCACACCCTGGCTCAGTCCAGCACCAGGGCCAGCAGGTGATTTAGAGGTACATGCTGCGCCTCCCAAAGCCTCCAAGGTTTTGTGGTCCACTCTAGCTGACATACTGCATCTCCTACATTGCCCTCCAGCCCCATGAGGCACAGGGCCGTCCTTACTCCACCTGGGGCCTTGGGGCATTTCTGAGCCTACTTCATGTTCTACATGCCTGCCCATCACTGCCACAGCAGGAGAACCTGTCCTAACCTCTGTTTAGCTTCACCAGAGGTAGATGACGTTTCTGGCAGAAAGGCAAAGGCAGATGTGTACTCACGGGAATGGGTCTGGGGTCAAGGATTGGGCTCTAAGTACAGCAACAAAGGAAAACATACAGGGTCAACATTAGACTTCACTGAAATTAAAGCAAAACAAAGGCAACACCTGTGCTTCAAGACATCACAAAGACAGGAAAAAACGGAGAAGAGGAGGGAATGTTTTTGATTTGTGTATTTGATAAGGGACTAGAATCCTGAATAGATAAAGTGCTCTTGCAACTCAACAATAAAAAAGATAAAATACTCCAATTTTTAAAATGAACAAAAGTTTTGTATAGCTCTTCTCTCTGGGAGATAAAGAAATGGCTAGTAAGCAGAGGAAAAGACATTCAGGGTCATTAGCCACCAGGGCATTAGCAACCCAACCACCAATGAGGCAGCACTCTCACCAGGACGGCTGTAACCACCATAGAAAGCCAGGCGTGTGTTGGTGAGGAGGTGGATTAATGGAAGTTCTGATTACCAATGGTGAGTATGTAAAATGGTGCAACCACTTCGGAAAACGGTTTGACAATTCTTGAATATTTTAGACTAGTGGTTGCCAGGGGCTGAGGGAGAGCAGACATGGAGAGGGGATACCAGTGGGCAGAGTCTCTCTTGGGGGTTTTCTAGCACTGCACAGTGGCAATGGTTGCTCAGTCTGGTGACAATCCAGTCACGTTCCACATAACCATCGTCAAGCCAATGGCAGACCAGTGTGACGATGGCCCTACAGGATCGTACTGCCCAGTGACCTTGTAGTAGCTGTCTGTGTTAGACAAATTCTGTGATGCTCAGACAATAATGAAATTGCCTAAGGGACACATTTTCAGAACATATCCCTCGTGTGAAGCAATGCCTAATGGTACTGAGATCCACAGAATGTTCACCGTCAAGTGAATTTTAAGTTAACCTTCTGTGAATTTTACAGTACATGAATCACATCTCAATAAAGCTGTCATAGGAATTTGGGTTCCGGGACTGAACAGACGTGGTGGGGACTGTGTCTGTGTTAAGCTCTTGTCCTGTGTTGTCCCTCCTCAGGTGAAGTGCAGGGGGCAGTGATTCTGCAAGAACCTAGCACACAAGTTGGACTGTAGGATTTTCTATTCTCAGGAATGATTTATGTCTTCTACACTATCAGGCAATCTGCCTCTCATTCTTAGGGACTCAACTTGACTCTTCTTCCTTCAGCCGAGGCTGTAAGCTTCTGTCTGGAGGGTAGGAGAGTCTCTACAGTGGCCATGCCTTTTCCTAGTCTTAATCTTGACGTTTTCTGAATAGCCACAGAGCTGAGTCCCAGGGAGGGTGGGGTCAGGATGGAGTATTGGGCTCTCTTCAGGTTGACCACTTTGGCTTGAATGGGCCCTCCCAGAGAAGTTCTTTTTAGAGTGATGTGTGTAGGTCTGTGCTAGTGTGTGTGTGTGTGTGTGTGTGAGAGAGAGAGAGAGAGGGAGAGGGAGAGGGAGAGGGAGAAGAGGGAAGGGAGAGATGAGGAATACGGGGGTGGTGGTGGTAGGAGGTGAGGAATACAGAGAAAGGTGAGAGAACCTAGACGTGAGTAGAGCACACAGGGCTGGATTAGGGCCCGGGCAGGATTTCAGTCCCGCCCACTTGCATACCCACCCACGATGGAGAGGATGACAACCACGAAGTCGAAGATGTTCCAGCTGTTGGTGAAGTAATAGTGGCGCAGGGCAGCCATCTTGACAATACACTCGCCTGTGAAGATGCCCACGAAGAGCAGGTTGATCTTGGCTAAGATGTTGACCTTCTCAGGGCTCTGGTCATCTGTCTCCACCATCATGGTCACCATGTTTAAACAGATGAGGAACATGATGGTGACGTCGAAGGCCTGCTTGGTCACAATGTCGAATATGAAGCCCTGGTACTTGTTCTAGAAGAAGAAATGAGGGCTCAGTGCAGCAGGAACCCCAGGAGACTCTGCTGCCAGTCAGCCCAGACAACTCACATTCTACTCACCACCCTCGGGGAGACTACGGCCCTCAACCCCCACCGCACGGCACATGTCGAGGAGGAAACCATGGAGGTAGGCCAGCTGGCCCTCCTGCCTGATAGCCCATTCCCTCCAGGAACCGAGGCCCAGCCCTGAGGCTCCCTCTTCCACCAGGCCATCCTGGTAGACTTCAGGTGGACCTTCAGGTAGACTTTTATCCTGGGTTTCAGCACACCATCCACTGTCCTGCTCTTTCATCTTACATCCTGGAGGTTCAAGGTCAAATTTAAACTTCAATCCTAGCACTTGTATTTGCCTTCAGAGTAATAGATTTTATTCATGCTTTTTATGAAATGGATATTATTTATTCTACTGAATAAAATTATTTTATATGTTTAGAGAACATTTTATTTTCCAAATGTGTGTATTTGTGTGCCTGCATGAAGGTATGTACACATGAGTGCAGGTGTCTGTGGAATACAAAAATGTGATTGGACCCCCGGAGCTGGAGTTACAGGCAGCTGTGAACTGCCTGATGTGGTTGCTGGGAACTGAACTCAGGTTCTCTACAAGAGCAGCACACGGTCTTAATCATTGAGCCATCTCACCAGCTACTCTATGTCTCTTTAATTGTAAATGATCCCAGATTATTTGAAGGAAGAGATAGGATTAAAAGTATGTCCTTTCTCTTTGTGTCACACACAGACACACACGCACACACACACACACACACGCACACGCGCACGCGCACGCACACGCACACATCCCTGATTTAGGAGAGGACAGGGTGAGTAGGGAGAAATCAGACGGAAGGTTTGAAATTTGGGCCTCTCCAATTGGCTGGCGGTTTAGGACATCTCACCTAATTTGAATTTTCCCCCATTCTATTTTTTTTTTTGTTTGCTTGTTTGTTTTTAGGACAGGGTCTCAATATGTAGTCCTGGCTGGTATTGAACTCACAGTGATCCTCCTGCTTCTGCCTCCCAAGTGCTGAAATTACACACGACTCAATTCCTCATCCTGCTTTTGAGAAGAAGGGCTTGATGGAGCCACGGAGTCAGGCTAGCCGAGAGCCCAGGACCCACCCCAGCTCTGCTCACAAGGGGAACAGTTCTCTGATTATCGATGTTCTGATGATGGGACTGTGAGTGGGGGTAGGGATGATGTACAAGCTCACTACACTCCCTGGAAAGAACCTGGACCCCTGAAAGGAAGGAGGGGAAGCCGCTGAGTTCCCGTGCGTATGCAGTGTGTCCTGGATGTCTCTGCTTCCTCATGCTGTTCCCACCATCTGTGTGAGGCTCAGACCTCTGTGTGGGTGAGACTCTGAGAGTGCCTCTCAGCTGGGCTGAAGACTCAAGAGCTCTTGACGACTGGCTTCGAGGGAGGGTCCCAGGACTCCTGAGAAGACCCTCCCTGACTCTGCCAGGGAGCCTAGCTCACCAGGGGCCGTGGGATGGGCTTCTGAGGCTTCTTGGAGCCCAGCTTCTTCATGGCGTTGTAGTACTTCTTCTGCTCCTCTGTCATGAAGATGTCCTGACCCCCTAAGTATAGAAAGACAGCACTAGCATAAATTTGGGGTTCTCAGGATCTTGCCTCCTGAGTGAAGGTGCCAGGCTCAACCACTTCATAACTTCCTGTCCCAAAAGGTGTATTTGGAGAGATTTCACCCCAAATCTGCCTTTCCAGGGTCCCTCCCTGTCCCTGTTCTGTTCCCTGGGAAATCCTTACGGTTTTGTGGTCTGTAGTTTCAGTGTCCACTTGACCCTCTCCCTTGGCTCAGCCAGCCAGAGGCATCTCTCTGAGCATCTCACTTGGCTTGGCTACAGCTTAACCATGGCCTCTCTGGTGCGTCTCCTTGGGCCTCTGCACAGCCCCACCCATAACTCTAGACCACAGATCAGGTTCATAATCCAAATTCTCACCCCTGAATCTCTTAGCTAGATGGGGGAAGGCAGAGACCCACCAAAGTCCCTTCTGCTCTTCATGGCCATGTCCACACCCTCCCCACTGTATTCCATCAGAATAAAGAAAGAGGCTCATTCCCAAGAGAGCAGGTGTGATCGGGGCCTCTGGCACCCAGTCCTCCCCTGTGGCCCCCCCAGGTGGAGCCAATACTCTACGTATCTTTTTCTTCTGTTGGTTGAAGTTGTCAATGATGACACCAATAAAGAGGTTCAGGGTGAAGAAGGAGCCAAAGATGATGAAGACGACGAAGTAGATGTACATGTACAGGTTGTCTTCCCACTGCGGCTGCTCCTCGTACTGCGGGGAGAAATCAGACAGGGTTGTCACACCGGCAGGATGGGGCTGTGTGTGTGTGTGTGTGTGTGTGTGTGTGTGTGTGCGCGCGCGCGCGTGTGTGCGTGGGGCCAGAGGACTGGCACCATTCCAGGTGGACGTGACCCTGAATGGCTGTGATTAGAGTGGAGGTGGGTAGGTAGAGGTAAGTGGTAGCCAGAGGTGGACGGTAGGGGTGTGTGGAGATGATGGAGGCAAGCAAGGACATCTGGCATGCCACGCTAAGGGGTGGCCCCATATTAGTGTGTAACCAGTCCCTGGGCCAATGAGAGACTGGGTTACACTGACTCATCTCTCAGTCTTTCCTCAGTCATCAGTATGACTGGGTGAGGCACAAGGACAAGGAGAAACTCACCTACATCTCGGCTGCCTCCCTTCCCTCCCCCTCCCCCCTTCCCTTCCCTGTTCTCCTGAGTGAGGATGAATAATCCACAGTGGGTTGGATTTGAAACATGTTTGGGAATTTGGGGACTCCATGAAAGACCACATGGCCTTGCTGCAGGGCCAGGCCTGAGCATCCTCAGGAAGCTGAGCCTGAGGCTGACCTGAGCACATTCTGCTCCTCCTGCTGTGAGGCCAGAAGCCTCACATACTGGTTTTGCTGGGAGAAGCTAGTGGCAACCTACCCCTCTGGAATCCACAGCTGCATACATGATGTCCATCCAGCCTTTAAATGTCGCCTGTGAGGGAGAGCATGGAGGTCATTAGACTTTGCACTCTGTTCCAGCTACAGAGAACTCCCATCTCAATGAAGGCTGGAAACAGCCTCCTACAAGAAGCAAGAAGGCCCCAGCCGACCCATTCAGTAGTGTCCAAAAGGCTGAGTGGCCCAGGGAAAGGCCTTCAGCAGGAGCTAGGGATGGAGTAGACACTGAGTGGAAACCCCAAGAAGGCCATGCTAGGCTTCTCAATGGAGGCCTTGGGACTGGTTACACACTGGTTACACACTGGGACTGGTAAGGCCAGGAGAAGGTCCACTCCTCAAAACACACACACTTCAGATTGTAACACAGCACAGGATCCAGATGGTGGCCTTGTTCAAAGACTGACCCCAGGGCTGATCTGGCCAGCTGTGTCCTGCCTGTAACGACAGGATCCTTTTTGCTACTGCGTTGGCGAGTGCCTAGTAGCAACTTGTTTTCCAGGAGGAAAGAAAAATCCCTAACTTATTTACCAAATTCTCTGATGGAAATATTCCCACCACGACCTATTCCCACCACCATGGTGTGACCTCTGGGAAGAGAGTCAAGAGCCACAGTGTTACAGAATTCACATGGTGCAGGCACAGCACAGGATAGCGACCTGGGCAGCCCTCTCATTTTTTTGAGACAGTCTTTCACTGAACTTGGAGCTCAGTGGCTTGACTGGCTGGCCAGCAAACCCCAGGAATCCTCCTGTCTCCACCTCCCCAGAGCTGTGCTTACAGGCATTCGCCATTACACCTGTGCATGCCTGGATCTGAACTCAGACCCTCAAGCTTGTGTGGCAAGCATTTTATTTACAGCGCCATCTCCCCAGCCCTGCGGGCTGATTTTCCGGCAGGTGTTATAATCTCTACACCATCCTGCTCATAAAGTAAACGGGCAATCGAGAGAACCTGCACATTCGAGGGTGGGGTGGGGACCAGGAATCCAGGGCCTTGCCCATGTTAGGCAAGCACTCCGTTATGTCCCCATCTCAAAAATATTCTTTTAAACAGCCCAAGATATAAAATTGGTCAATCACAATTTTACTAACAGTTCAGTCCCTGGGGAGTCGACAGTCTTGTATCTACCCTGTGCCACCTAAAGAGGTCCATTTGACTGATGGCTGGGGAGTTGGTCCTGTCTAGTGCTGGCTTGAGCCCCATGCCATACACCTTGGACAGTGTAGACTCAATATAGAACTGAGACTCTGGGAACTTCCCAAGAAGCCACGTCCCTGGGAAATTCTAGCCTCTTTGGGCTCTGTGACCTTACTTCAGGGACCCAGCATGACCCCACTGGCCTGCTCCTGCCCACACCAGGCATATGTGAGGGACACATTTCTGATGCACCAATGGAGGAAGGGGATCCTTGCTCTCCCATACTTACCACCTGCAGAAGGGCCAGGTACCCGGCCCCCACGTTGTCAAAGTTGACTTTCACCTTGGTCCAGTACAGTTCTCCAGTCACGTTGAAGGACTCACATTCACTCTTGTTGTTCACGATGGTGTAGTTCAGAGGCAGGTCCCCCTCTGTCTGGTTGATGCACCTACCAAACTTGCCAGCGAAGAGGTTCACGCCCATGATGCTGAAGATGAGCCAGAAGATGAGGCAGACGAGGAGGACGTTCATGATGGAGGGGATGGCGCCCACCAGCGCGTTGACCACCACCTCATGGACAGAGAGTGGACTCAGTTCTCGGGGTTGCCGAGAGCATATGCTCTCTTCAAGACGTGCCCCCACTGACTGGACTTTCTGGCCACAGGTGGCTGTGGGAGTGGGGAACTTCCAGTCATGGAGGAGGATGACCCCACAGCTAGAGCTCTGGTGGCAGGTGAGGGAAGTCAGAGAATCAAGAGGCCTTTTCGTCTACGCCCTAAGTGTTGAGGTAACTCCAGAGCACACCAGTCTTTCCCTTCCAGCTCTCTTTTGCCTTCAGCTATGATCTGAAAAACTCAATTTTCATAAAAATGGGTTCTCTGCTGGTTGAGGCTGCCAGGAGTCCAATGGGTAGGACAGGCTTAGACACAGCTGAAGGCTTTAGGTCCTATGTCAGGCAGGCCTGCTGGTCCTTGTATTCTCTGTGCTAAACTTCTGGTTTATTTTAGGGCTGCTGCTACTGGGAGAGGATGGTTCCCCCAAGTATACCCAGGGGACCCCCTGCTATGTCTGCAGAGTGCTGTCTGACTCCTTACACTCTTCCTGACAGATACATTTGGGAAACGCTGGTCCACGCATGGGCCAGGAAGCTATTGACCACACTGATGGGGGTGGAGCTGGGGTGGATTCTGTTGTGGCACAGAGGGTCCAAAGTCAAGATGGGGATGGCATGCTGAAGCCACTCCTGGAGCAGGTGGGAAACCCAGCTCCCTAGGGCACCATGCTTTCTGCAGAAACCTCAGGAGTTTGCCCTTGGCTGGCACTGCAGCCAGCAGCCACATCAGAGGCATTCCTGGCACCTAGCATCACCGTGTCCCTCTGGAATCAAGTGTCCTTGGCTCCCAAAGAGACAGTTAACGCTGCTCTGATTATTCCCTTGTGGGTGGTTCCTGCCAGGACTAAGCAGTGTGATGAATTGGTGGTGTGGGCAAAGTTCAGAGCCATCAACCAAATGATGAGCAGTGTGATGGGACCTGCTGGGGCGGGGGACACAGACATTGTTCTCTGAAGCCATGAAGAACTGTGTGTGTTAAAACACAGACACACAGACACACACACACACACACACACACACACACACACACACACTCGCACACATATGCACGTGGCACGCACACACACACGTGCATGGGAGTCTTTCTTCTTGCTGCCTATCATAGCTAATTCTTTTTCAGTGCTGGGGCAGGTGTCAAACCCAGGGCTTTACACATGGAGGCAAATGCTCTGTTAGAGACCCACATCCCTCCCTCACAGTTGTTTTTCTTGGGGGCTTTAAAATTCGTCTCATAAAAATGGATGGAACTAGAAAACATGAAGTGAGGTAACCCAGCTCAGACAGGCAAATACTGTTTGTTCTCTCTTGTGAGGATCCAGCTTCTAGTTTTTATATATGTATGTCTGTGTGGGAGTGAGTGTGGGTAGAGACCTGGAAAGGGCCCATGAGGGAGAGGTGGGGGGAGGGTAACAGACACACACGACATGAAAATGGGAAGGGGACACAGAAGGGGACAAGCAGGGGTGGGGGCAGGGAGAGGGGAGGTGGGGGAACCAACGGGAAGTAGTATACATAAAAATGTCATGAAGAAATCTGTTACTTTGCACGCCAACTAAAATTATTATTTTAAAAAAGAACTAGGGCTGCAGAGATGGTCCCGCCGATAAAGGCACAAGCCTGGCAAGCTGCGTTTGGTCCTCAGAACCCAGGGTGGACGGACACAACCAATGCCTGAAAGTTGTTCTCTGATCTCCACATGCGTGCCATGGCACATGGGCCCCATGCTCACGAGTGTAACACACACATCACACACAATTTTAAAAACAATATTAAAAATTGCCTTACATGCTCACATTCTTTGGTAAAATGTGGCACCCCCTAAATGTCTGTGGAATCACAAAGGCATTTGCTAAGCCATTAGCTTATGCTCGGCAAACTATCACCTGAAGGTGAGAACACAGCCTACTTCACACCACCTTCCTTGGCCTTGCTACACTGCCCTTCACTATCACATAAGGACACAGGAAAGTGAGGAACTTCAGGCCAGCCTGCAGAGTTGCACAGGAGGAGCGGGGCCCCTGTGGAAGGGCAGAAGTAGAGGGTCCTGGTGCCCATGGGCCTGGTGTTGGTGAGACTGTGCTCCGGTGAGTTCCCTCCTGAAGGTGAGAGCTGGAAGAACCCTTTGCAGAGATTCCAGACCACACTCCTCAAATTCAGCAGGGAGACCATCTCAGCTTCAGGCCTTCTGGTCGGGGGTGTGGGTGTGTCCCTGCCTCCTCCACCTGCTAGGATGGTGGAAACCCCACTTACCCTCATGCCCTCAAATCGTGACAAGGCCCTCAGGGGTCGTAGTGCGCGCAGTGTCCTCAGTGACTTGATGGGACCCATCTCGGCAAAGCCTAAGGTGTTGGCCACAAGGCTGATCAGCGAGACCTGCAGAGAAGGGGTGGGTGGGAAGGCGGGGACAGCTCCAGAGACAGGCCCTAGGCTCTCAGCTCATCTCAGGCAGGACAGCCAGGCTTCCCGGAGCCTTGAAGGGCTGGGGCAAGCCAAGACTGTCCTGTCTACAGGCCCGCAGAGAGCTGGCTATATGCATGTCACAACCACTAACCCACCCCGGGATATGTTGTTCCTATTCTGTTCCTATTCTGTTGGTGTGGCTGAGCAGAGAGCGCCTGGGCTTCTAAGTACGATGTTTGAGTTGGTCCTCTCCTCTCCCAAGGAAAAGTCTATTTTGGGGAAGAGAGGGCAGTCCTGGGCTGCATACGAGCACCAGACAGTCATGGGGCACGTCCCTTAAGCTGGACTTGGTAACATTCTGACATCTTCTGAGGACCTAGGCAGGGACGGGCGGTACTGGAGCCTCTCCTGTCTGCTCCCTCCTTCTTCCCTAGCACTCCCCTCCGGGTACCCCATCATGCTAAAGGCCTGAGGGCCAACGCCCTTACCTCTCTACTCTCTTGTGACTGCAGTCTGGAAACGGTGTCTTACCTGGACCCCTGCCTTTTACCCTGGTGCTGCGGAGGCCTGGCTGGAAAGGACTGTGCCTGGGAACCATAGCCCTAGAGCTTTCTCCTAAGTTGGGAAGCACTGGGTGGTGGGGGTGGCCAAGGGGTCCTGAGGAAGAGGCCTGGCTAGTCCCCTTTTCACCCTAAATAAAAGCCCAAGTTTTTGCAAAGGCCTTATGTGCCTTTCCTGTTCCTGCTCCCTCTGCCCAGCCACTCTGGAGTCGTTTCTCAGAGACGGCAGGCATAGTATGTGGAATGTTCTGACAGACACTTAGAGAGTCAGCTCTCCTCAAGCCACCTCAGGGGTCCCATTCCTGCTAGGTTATTTAAAGGTGTGGCTTACATCTTCCCTCTGCCCTACATCCGGTTCCTGTACTTCTAATACCTTGCCCTCCCTGGTTTCTTTTCTCCATGCAATTCACCCTCCAACGTAATACCGAATTGGTCTGTCTATCTGTCTGTCTGTCTCTCTCTCTCTCTTTCCTTTTTGAGTCAAGGTTTTGTTATATATA
>CABHPP010001292.1:0-10554 GCA_902168425.1 Peromyscus attwateri
TTCCTTCCTTCCTCCCTCCCTTTCCTTCCTTCCTCCCTCCCTCCCTTCCTTCCTTCCTTTCTTCTTCCCTCCCTCCCTTCCTTCTTTCCTTCACCGATTCTTCATTGTCCTCAACTTATTGCAAACCCCCTCCCCCTCTTTCTTCCCCACCAAGAGGGCAAGATATTCTTCAGTAGTTTCCTCTTTGATCTGTCTCCAAACAGAAAAGGACCACCTCCTCTTATACTGGCTTTATGAGGACATAAAATTTGCCCCCAATCTTCCCAGCAGATGCTTTCTTGTCTCAGTGACTAGGGCCACCTGTCCTAAGGCCACCTGTCCTAGGGCCACCTGTCCTAGGGCCACCTGTCCATACCTCCATCTGGGCAGAACAAGCAATTGGATTTGTGTGTTAATATTTCACTCTTGGAATTGCAAAGGGCCCACCAAATAATACATTCCCATGAAAACGCCTCCATGAATTGGGCTCTTAGGTGGGGAAAAGTTAGGAAAATGATGCTTTATAGGCTTCCTACAGTACCTGCTACTGTGCTTGTGTTGGGGGTACACATGCATGTACAATGGGAACTCTCTCCAAGTAGGCTAGACTGGCTGGCCAGTGAGGCCCAGGTAAGCAGCTGTCTCTGCCTTCCCAGACTGAAGATTATAAACAAGCACCATAATGCTCAACGTTTTGTTATCACTGTTTTTAAATGGGCACTACATAGTTCTCAGTGCACGGCAAGCACTGGACCAGCTGAGCCAGCTCCCCAACCCCTTGTGTTGGTTGTTATTTGTTTTTGTTTTCCAGTCAGGGTCTGTCTATGTAGACCAGACTGGTCTCAAACTCACGGAGATTCTCCTGCCTCTCCCTCCCAAGAACTGGCATTAAAGGCGTGCGCCACCACACCCAGCCCTTGTGCTGATTTTTAAACAGTTGCTTTTCAAACTTTCTGGCTCCCTAAGGTCAAATAGTCTGTGACTCCAGACCAAAAGAATGGGATTGCCAAGGCATTTATCCAAAAGGTTCTCCTGTCAGAACTTTAAGAGCTCAAGTTTCTCAGTCTGACAGCTGGTTCCTAGAAAATAGCAGACGGCCATATCAGAAAACCACCCAGAGCTGAAGGAAGACCAGAATCACCATGTCACAGGTGTCTATGATGAAGGTAGCATTTCAATGAGATATTTTTTAAATGTCCCCGCTTTCCTGACCAGAGCACGGAAGTAGTGTATTCCTGGAGTTTTTTCCCCACAGTTCAGAGGCTACTGACAATTCCTACTCACAGGGCCAGGTATTCCCCCACAGAATTGCCTAGTTTTTTCAGAGACTAACCCCAAACCATCCATTGCTGTCATGTAGACAGTCTTAATTGAGCCAATAAATCGAGAAGCCCATCTATTCTGGTGACAGCCAGGGAGCGGGAGGACACACAACTCAAAGGAAGAAACAAAGCACAGCCCACATTGGGAGTTGTCCCCTTCCTCAACCCTTAGGGAAGAGGGAAGCCTTGTGAAATTGGAGGCATCCTTTAGCCAAGAGAATAATGAGGCTTAAATCCTGGTGATAGTGAGCAGCCTGCTCAGGAAGTGACACTATTGACCAAAAGATCCTCCAGGAGGGGGGGACAGTGATTAATGTCCTGAACATGACACTGCTATGTGGCTTGGAAAGGGATTGCATGGTTGATTTTCAGTCTTAGGGCAGCGATTTTTTTCAGACACTGAAAGGACTTTGGTAACTATCATCATTGTCTTTGCACAGCAGTGAGCCAGGAAGAAAGAAAAAAATGCTTAGAACTGTTCCTAAACACTATTTGAAAGCTTGTTATCTGCATTTGGTGTGAGCTGCCTTCCCCCCTACAACGGGAGGACAGGTTGCTTATACAACAAGTTTTTCAGTGATTATCAGCACATTTCAGCTTTGGATGGCTGCAGGCAAAGAGCCACTCTCTTATCAGAGACTATGCTCTCCAGCTGTCCCTCTGTTTGTCTAGAGCATTATTCAGAGACAAGGTGCTAGCGATCCAGCCCAGCTCCTTGTGCGCATGATACACGGGCTTTTGGACTGAGCTTCCACCCTCCGTCCGTCCCTGTTGTTCCTGGATCAGAGCATGGGCAGTGCACCTTTTTCCACACACTTAAAATGACAATAATTAAGATCTCTTAGAAAATGATCTTTGAAAACTGAACTCTTGACGCCTCTCTAGACATATGCCATGTCTCTCTATCACTTAATTTTAAGTCTTATTCCAATGAGAACAGAATCATTTATGAGAAAAAATGCTGCAGAGGATGGGGAGATGGAGTAGGGTAAGGAGGAGCCTTTTGTACTACACTATAGAAATCAGCATGGAGGTGCCTCAAAAATCTTCAAATAGAATCATTCTATAAGCCAGATATATACTCTTTATATAGACCGAAAGGGTGCTAGGACAGCATGTCTCAGACACACTTACACATCTGTGTTTATTGCAGTCTGGGTGCCCATCAACAGATGAATGGATAAAAAAAAAAATAAATGCATTGTGGAGCTTTATTTAGCCATAAAGCACCACAAAATCATGTCATTTGCAGGAAAGTGAATGGAACTGGCGATCATCATGGTAACATAAGCCAGTTTCACAATGACAAGTGCCGTGTGTTTCCTCTCATGTGTGGAACTTAGGGGGGAGGAAAAGGATGTGGAAGTAAGGAAACTCAGGAATGCAAAAGGGGGAAAGGGAGAGAGAGAATATGAAAGAATTAGGGGTGAATCTGACCAAAATACACCATATGTGTGTTTGAAAATGTAATGAAACCCATTAACCATGAACATGTACAAGTACTACAGACTAATTAAAAAGTTGAAGAAAGTTGTGAAAATTACCTCAGTGCTACAAATAGAGTGTTAATGGCAAAAGAAAATTAAAAATGGATGGGAGAGGGGCTGGAGAAATGGCTCAGAGGTTAAGAGTACTAGGTGTTCTTCCAGGGGACATGATTTTGGTCTCAGCACCCACATGGGAGCTCACAACTCTGTACTTCCAGTTCCATGGATCCATCACCTCCTTCTGGCCCCCATGGGTACCAGACATGCACATGGTACACGGATAGACATGTAGGCAAAACACCGATGTATATAGTTGTTTTTTTTTTTTTTTTAAGAACAGATTTTTCTCGATCAAAAGGGAAAACAGCACTTTCCAACTGTATTAAACCTAAGATGTAGGAGTGACTTTGGCTAGATCAGAGTTTGCTGCAAGAGAAATCCAAACCAATGGTGGCTTTGAAAACCAGCGGGTGATTTCTCTGTCACATAAAAATCTAGAAGGATGGGCTAAGGAGACGATTTGTTCATAAAAACAAAAGTAGCTGATGAGCAAGGCTGTGGACCTGAACTTGCGTCCTCAGCACCCATGTAAAATCTGGGTGGACCAGTAACCCCACCACTGAGAGGGACTATGGAAAGCAGGGCGGGGGGGGGGGGGGGGGGGATCGTCTCTGGACTTCACTGTTCAGCAGCCAGCCTACATGAGCGGGTAGGCTACAGGTTCAGTGAGAGACTGACCCTGTCTCAAAAAATACAGTGGAGGGTGATTTAGGAAGATATCTGATGTTGACCCCTGGCCTCCATACACACATACATGTGCCTGCACACCTGCATGGATACTTGTATACACACAAACACACACACAGAGAGGGGGGTATTATTTTTTAAGTCTGGCCTGGGGCTACATAATCACTGAGGATTCAGATTCTTTTTTCTCCTGTTTTGCCATCAAAACAGCTTCCAATGGGACTGAAGAGACCGCTCAGTGGTTTCCCAGTACCCACTGGGCGGCTCCTTTAATTCCAGTTCCAGGGGATATTGTGCCCTCTTCTGGTCTCTGTGGGAAGTGCGTGCATTGGTACACAGACATGCATACAGGTACACACACACAAATCAATAAATAATAAAAATTTAAAACCAGTTTCCAGTGCATAATTTAAGGTGGCTGCTCTGCTTTGCATGCATTCTAGCTGGAAGGAAACAAAATAGGACAAGACAGCAGCATGTCTTTCTCATTTAAGAAACACATCAGGAGAATGGACCAGAAAATCACACACCTTCCTGCCGTTTGAAAACCGTAGCCTGTATCATCACTAGCTACACCTCTCTATAACGATGAAACCTTGTGCTCAGTCGACAGTCTCATTAGTATGTAATAGGAGAGAAAGTATCTCAGAGGACAAGTAGCACTGTCAGCCATAGTATTTGGGTATTTGTCTAGTGTGAGTTGGTTGGAGATGGGCCAATCCTTAACGATACCCCCAGTTACTGGTTCAAAAGACAAGCTGTTTAGACCGCCACAGAAACAGGCTGACAGGAACAGAATATCATGCAAACTCAAGAGGATTTATAGCAACTCATTCTAACTAAAAGCAAAAGGAGGATGCATCCTGGCCTTTTGTTAGGAACTCGTTATCTCTTATAGCCTTGACACCTTCCTCTAAACTATTCTGCATGCAGCTCCAGTACCTGGAAAAAATCCTCATGGGAGTCCACACTCCCATTTACCCCTTCTGCTCGTCAATATGCCATGGCTATGCCATTGGCACTCTTTCTTATTTAGTTTAATGCCCCATCTACAGTTCATCTCCAGAGCTTGCAAATCCTTGGCCCTGGTTTTGGAAAGAAGGGAGAGTGAGTGGTTCTGCACATTGAGCCCTGAGCCCACTGCTACTCTGGTGTCTGGGAGGGGTCCACTGGCTCCCATGTGTGCAGCAGATTTTAAAGGGTGTCTGTACAGTCCCAAGTAGCTGAAAGGAGACAGGAAGGCTGAGACACAGTGATCTATTCTTCCCATGGCTGGGGATGGGGGGGCGGGGGGGGGGAATGGGAGGGTGGAGAGGAAGGGGGGTTGAAACTGTTTTAATCATCTTTCTCCATGCCAACCTCTTTTCAAGGGGATGCAAATCTAAGGAGCAGAGGTAAGAGCCATAGCTTTCTAAGAGGTAGAAGTATGGGGGAGGGGAGCTTGCTAGAGTGGAAAGAGAGCCTTGAAGGGATGGGCAGCCCAGTTGGTAGGAGCGACCTCTTTCCTTACAGTTCTTTAGGTAAGGTTGATTTCAGATACAAAAAACCCGCATTGCTGGGGAGGATTAACCCCAGGCTGACCCCCAATTTTCACACCTTTTGCCTGTACTTTGATCACCTGAGGAAATGAAGGATTCTCCTAACTTCCATGGAGGGAGCCTGTATTTGCATCAGACCAGTAACAGCAGCAGGAATAACAACATGCCTAATGCCACACCTAGAGAGCTGGGGAGAGAGTGAGGAGGGAAAAAATTACACAAGCCCCGATGCTTATGCTCGGACAGAGCACAGGAAAAATGTGCCAGAGGTTCCTTTAGCCCAAGTTGGAAGTACATTTTAACCGACTGCATAGCCTGCGAGGGAAGTGGGAGAGATGGCTAACGCTTCTTCGCTGTGACCCAAAAGCTCTCCCGCCCTAAATTTTACCCTGGTGTGTGGGCGTGCACCCATGCTGTCACACATGCATATATCATGTGCAGGCCTGGTCACCAACTGTAAGAGGAGGATTCTTGCTTCCCCCTTCTGGGGGGGACTTGTCTCTTCCCTTCCTCCAAGGGACCCTGTGTCCTTTTCTCCCCAAATCCTGTGGGTCCTACAGCCCAGAGAGAACTCTTCCTGTGGGATGAGGGTCAGTCCTGCACAAGAGAAGTGGGGAGAAAGAGGAGACCTTGCCCTTGAGTTAGCAGCAGGTGCCAGAACACAAGCCTTTCTCGCAAGTCCCAGAGGAGAGATCCTGTGGCAGTTCCTCCGTGTTGTTATGCTTTCAAGGTGTCTGTGGGGCCTGGAGATGGCTTAGGCAGTGAAGTACTTACCTTGCATGCTTGAGAACCTGAGTTCAGAACACCCGAACCCATACAAAAAGACAGGCACGTGTGCACTTGTAATCCCAGTGATGGCAAGATGAGAGGCAGAAACGGACAGATGCCTGGATGCTCTGTAGAAAAGCTGGACTACCCTCGACTACTTGGCAATGTTCCAAGCCAATGTGAGACCCCCGTCTCAAAGAAAAAGTAGAAGGCACCCAAGGACCAACACTTGAGGCTTGTCTTTGACACATGCACACGTACACCCACGTGCGCTCACGCTCACTCACACACACACACACACTGTTGTGTCGTCAATGTGGTTATTGCCACTGTTCACGTCACTGTTAATTCTACTGCTTCTAACAAACCCCTTTTCAAGGTACTTTACATCTTGTCCTGCCCCAGCACAAGCACTGTGGACATCATCTTCTTCAATTATCACAGATCCTGTAAATCAGTTCTGTTCTTAATTGCTGTTAGCCACATGAGCATCTTGCTAGTGGGACATCTTAACTTGCATAGTAGTCACACAGCTGACGATGGCAGGGCTGCAGAGCTATGTGTCATTGTTTGGTCACGGTCACTTTTAACAGTGGCCAGTTTCCCTTGCTTGGTCTCTCCCTTGCCTCTTCATTGTTCTCCAAAGGCATCAGAGCCCTTTCATCTGACTAACAAGGGCCCACATCATACTGCCCTACCTACTTCTCCATCCCACCTCCCCACACTCCTACCCTTGCCTCCTCCACTCTGCCTAAATCTGGGCAAAGTCTAAAGAAGTCATTCGGGAGCTTTCGGGCTATTAGCTCTTCAGTTTTGTACATGTTCAGAAGCATTTTCCCCAGTGACCTCATCCGCTAAGACATCAGTCACCACTGAGGGTATAGCAGGAGGAGGCACTCCCCATGACGTGCCCACAACTCCCTGAGCAACACTGTGGCACTCTCTGCCACGAAGGACACAACATTGGCAGTTGCTAGGGCACAGACTCAGAAAAGCGGTCCAACCCTGGGAGACGCACGCACCTCGTTGGCCCCGTCAGCTTCGAATAGACAAGAGTTGATCGGGTGGATGTGAGCAGACTCCAAGCTGAGGAAACAGCAAACCTGATGCTGGCAGGAGCTTGGGAGGTGGCACTCTGAGAGGAGCTGAGGGAGGCTGGAGCCGGATGAGCTGTTGGGGTGTGGAGTGATCAAGTCGGGATAGGACAGCAAAGTTCTCTGGCCAGACTTCGGGTTCCAGTCAGTAGACACGGGGCTGCTCGTGATACCAAAATACTATTCTATGCAGTCAGTAACAGTGCCACAAGCCTGTCAGCTCAGCACTGTGAAGCTGAGACAGGAAGAGCATGCGTTCTGAGCCTAGCCTAGGCTACATAGCTAGTTCTAATTCAACATGAGCTATGTGGGGAGATACCGTCTCAAAAAATAGACAAATAAGTGCCTTATACAGGTGAGCATCTTGAGAAAATTGGCATTTTTAAGCAGTCACCATGGCCTCCATTTCCACTGCATTTTCCTGCATAGCACTGAACACTGGTTTCCATATGAGGATTTAAAGACACAGGCAAGGTCTCCCCAGCAAGTGATATCTCAATGATATCCAACACAGATAGACTTTATGTGCCAGGCACTGCCCGAGGGCCTGATGGATATATCAGGACCATGCAGCAAAGTTTCTTTCATTAACAATGTCTTCCAGATAAAGAATCCAATATCCCCAATGGGATAAATAACTTGCCTGTTTCCTTAAGCTGATGAGAAAGAGTCCTGGGATTCAGATGCTATTCTGTCAAAGCCACCTACACTCTGTGCTGGAGGCTAGGCAGCAGCTCCACGGGGGCCAGAAGGTTTGGTGCGATCTTCATTGCTACATCCTCATATCAGACCCAACCCTCCCTGCCACTGGCCTCCTCTCTGATCCATTCCCAGCACTTGGTACCTGCAAAGCTGTTGTTCCAGTCTCTGGAGTGTAGGAAGTGGGACTGTGGTCTCACAGTCAGGGCAGAAGATTCACAATAACACATCCTCCTCAGAACAGAAACACACACACACACACACACACACTACATCATCCCTAATTCCATTTTCACAGCCCTTGTCACCAGCTAAAATTATACATTTTCTTTACCTATTTAGTTATTGTCTGACTCCCTCACCATGATGTAAAATATATTAAATATATTTTGAAATATTTCGTTCTATTTATTTATTGTGTATGTACACACCTGCCACAATGGGACAACTTGTGGGAACTCCACCATGTGGCTTCGGGGATCAAATTCAGGCCACTGGGTGTCTAAGTCAGGTTTCTGTTGTCACGATGAAACACCGTGACCAAAAACCAGTTTGGGGAGGAAAGGGTTTTTTCAGCTTACAGTTCCACCTCATAGCCTATTATCAAAGGAAGTCTGGGGACCTCAGGCAGGAACCTGGTGAGAGGAATAAATCAGAAGTCACGGAGGAGTGCTGCCCACTGGCCTGCTCCTCATGGTTCACTGTCACAGCCTGCTTTCTTATAGAACCCAGGATCACCAGCCAAGGGGTGGCACCACCCACAGCTGGTCCCTCCTACATCAATCATCTATCAAGAAAATGCTTGCCCATGGGCCAGTCTGGTGCAGGGACATTTTCCCAACATAGTTCCAAAATGGCCTATCTTGTGTTAAGCAAGCGCCTTCCCTGCTGAGCCACCTTACTGCCCCAGATGTGCTTTTTATCTCACTGCCCCAAACATGTTTTTTGTTGTTCCCCCCCCCCCGCCCCGTGTTGGGAAGTGAGGCAGGACTTTGTGCATACTAGACAAGAATTCTACCACTGAGTCATATCCTCAACATCATTTTTTAATTTTTCATATATTTTTGAGAGAGTCTTACTGTGTCCCCCAGGCCATCCTGGAAGTCACAATCCCCGTGTGTTAACCTCTGGAGTGCTGGGATTGCGGGCATGAGCCACACACCTGGATAACTATAATCTAAATCCCATAGTATCAGGGTTTTTAGTCTTTTAGCTTCTGGAACACTGTCTCCGAATATAAGAGAGGTCTTCCCAAAATAGCTTTTCATAGTTTCTTTTTCCCTCACCTGTTATGCATTGCCTAAGATGTCCATATTCAACTCAGGAATGATTAAGACAAACAGAAAACAGCCATAGATGTAACTGATTTAAAATAGCCCAGTGACAACCCTAGCAAAACATGTTTTAGTGTTAAATGAAAAAAAATCATTTAACCATTATATATTTCTGCAGTTATGCATCATTGCATGTAAGGCATGTGTATTAGAATGGAGCAGTAAAACTAGATCTGGTTTTAAATGTAAACACAAACGCTCATGTGAGAAAATCTGTAAAAGTAATTATTTGGAGGGAATGGGGTTAGGACTCTCTCTCCAGCTTGTTTTCATTTTTGTTTACATTGACTTAATATACACGTTTTATTTGCACATGTGTGCACATATTTATATGCATGCAGAGGCACACAGGTGAAGGTGAGTGTGCACATGTGTGAATGTGTGAGGGGGTCAGAGGACATCAGAAGCCCCTGGAGCCGGTCAGTAGTGGTCATGAGCTGCTTGATGTGGGTGCTGAGAACCAAACCTGGGTCCTCTGTAGAAGCAGTACATGCTCTTAACTGCTGAGCCATCTTTCTGGTCTCCATTGTGCTGTTTGAGACAGGGTTTCCTGCTGGCCTGGTGTTCCTCGAAAAGGCGAGGCTGACTGGCCAGTGAGTCCCCAAGTCCATCAGTCTTCACCCCCAAACCCTATGGTCATATGCACATGCCAGCATACCCCCACTGTTTTTTACACAAGCTCTGAGAGATCAGCTCCTTATACTTGCAAGGCAAGCATTTTACTGGCTGAACCATCACACCAGCCCTGCACATATTACTTTTATACTTAAATAAAATTATACACTATCTTTTCAGTTAATTAAAGGACAAATGAAGTTACTGCTGACCAACTTCCCAGTCCTCCCTCGGGACTGCTTTTAGCTGTGGAAGTTGGCTTTCCTCCAATTCTCACCTCCTTTTCTCCAACCCTTCCTCAAGGTCTATCATGTAAGAAAGAACTGCACCTCATGCTCGGACTCCTTCCAAATGCTGTTTCCTGACCCTCCTGGCTTAGAGGCTGTGCTTCCCCACTTCAGGGGAGGAGAGCTCTGCCTGTCTCTTGTGGTCTCGGTGATATCCTGGATGTCACATGCAGCTGACTGAACAATCCCTCCCCCCCATTGCATCCCTCCCCTCACACCAGCCAGCTCCTGGATTTGCAGCACAGCCTGGTTGACAAATCCTTTCATCTGGAGTTCTGTCCCCAGACCGTTGGGAGTTTGTCTAAAGATAAGCGGGGGAATCCGGAGAGGACACAGATGACTGTCAGCCCCGAGGGGAAGGAATTCTGCCATCACTGAGAACTGAAACAAACCCATGTGGGATTGGCCTGTGGACAAGGAGGGGGATGCCATTGTCTTGCTTCTGACTTCAGACTCTGCTTTTCCTCAACTGGATCCAGGTTCCTTCAAGCAAACAAAATCACAGAAGGCAGAACAGGGTGAGAGAGGCAGGCCAGCTGGACTTTGGCCACAGGAGGGGAAATGTTGCAAAGAGGGGTCCTAAAAGAAGGGAGGAATTCTTTTCAAAGTGTCCTTGTTTCTCTCTTTCTCTTTCTCTCTCTCTCTCTCTCTCTCTCTCTCTCTCTCTCTCTCTCTCTCTCTCTA
>CABHPP010001292.1:10654-28187 GCA_902168425.1 Peromyscus attwateri
AAAGAATAAAAATGGAAGAAACCAACTTGGAGATGTTTCAAGAGCATTCAACTTGAGTGTGGTACAGCATGCCTCTAATTCCAGCACTTTCGAGCCTGAGGCAAGACTATTCTGAGTTGACACTAGCATGGACTGACTACATTGTGAGTTCCAACCCGACCTGAGTTGTGAATTAAGAACCTGTCTTAAAAAAAAAACAGGGACTGGGGTGCTAATTCAGTCAGCAAAGTGCCTGTAAAACCTAGGTGCAGTAGACACACTTGTACTCACAGTGCTGGAGTGGCAGAGACAGGCAGACGCCCAGGACTTGTTGGCTGGACAGCCTAGCCTACTTGATGAGTTCCAGAGAAGTGAGAAAGAACTCTTTCAAAAAAAGGTATGTGTCCAGGGAGGTGGCTCCATGGGTAAAGGCATCTGCCCAGCCGGTCAACCTGAGTTAGATCCCCTGACCCACACAGTGGAAAGAGAGAACAAACTCCCACACATTACCCTCTGTTCTCCACACACATACATGCTGTAGCAAGTATACACACACACACACACACACACACACACACACACACACACACCAACCACAGAATAAATAAAAATGAAATTTTTAATGTAAAAAGGAATATACCAAGGGGTGGTGACACATGCCTTTAATCCCAGCACTCGGGAGGCAGAGGCAGACAGATCTCTGAGGCCAGCCTAGGTTACAGAGTGAGTTCCAGGACAGGCTCCAAACTCCAAAGCTACACAGAGAAACCCTGTCTCGAAAAACCAAAAAAGAATAGATGGAGCCCGAGGAAGACACCCACACTTATCCATTTATCCTCCATGAGCACATGTACACACATGCATCTGCATACACACAACATTGGACATGTGGACATTCATACAATATAGGACACAGGCTGGGGTGCGGCCTCGTGGTAGGGTACTTGTCTAGCATGCATGAGGTTACAGGTTCCCCCCTTCTCCAGCACTGCAAAAGTAAATAGTCAGCACCTAATTTATACCAATGCTTTTACTAGGTTTGTGGGACTCACTGGCAATTTTAATTAAGATAGTTACTTCTTTTCTGAATGTTGTAAGCAAGAATGCCATTATTCACTCACATCAGCAACCCTGGGTTCTTGTAGTACACCGAGAGAGGCCATTTCATTACATGCATTTCAAAACCTGTCCTGAAATCACTTCAAAGTCTAGTCATCTTGCCTTACAGTTTTGTTTTCCTTTGTCCACAAAATTCCCCCTTTGCTCCATAACAAAGTTTTCATTCCCAACAACAATATTGACTGAGCGGCATGCCGAATACTTTCATCCTGGACCACGGTTGTTCGGGTCAACATGCATGGAAGCCTTGGATTATCATAAAAATCCCCTTAGACCTTAGGTTCTTTCGGTTTGTGTCTCACAATGTTTTCTTTCGTCTTATTTTATCACAGGCTTTTGAAACACTGGATTCTCCCCAAAGCTGCAGTCTGTTTCTAGGCTACACTTCTTTTCCCATTTCAACAGCTTTTCAAAATAAGGCAAAGGAGACTGCATTAAGAAATATTTAAATTGTCAACACACTTCAAAATTTATGTCTTCAAAATGGAGTAAATAAGAAACAATGGTGCTCACTCAGATCCAAAACATAAAGATCTCCTCAGTGTACATCTTCAAAATAGCAGCATTCCCCGGGAGATTTGCTGAGAGATCTTGGTCAACTGAAACTTTGAGACTTGGAGACTTAGTAGTAATTTTCATTACCTTCTCTTCTCACCGCACAGAAGACTGGACATGATTTGCAGGTCCAGACAAAATGGCAGCCACCCTTCTTTAGTCCCGGCCCTTTCTAAACCAGGGTCAATTGCCAGCGAGATGTGAAAACTGAAAAGTTTGTGAGTCCAACCACACCAGCCCGAGGGGCTCAATCTATCCTTGACTTTGCAACCATCTGATGCAAATAAATGTTAACAGAGTCACCTGCCAAACCAATTTCTGGCCCATCCTCTACACCAGCTGCCCAATGCTCGTTGTGTGTATTAATGAGCCTTGTTTACCCAGGCTTGAGATTGTGTGTCAATGCATAGCCCACATTTTAGATGTGAATTCTTCGGGGGCTAGAAACAGAGACCCTGTCTCAATAATAATAATAACCTGACGAGAAAAGGTTTTTTTTTTTAATGTGATGGTTGTAAAGCAATCATTTGATATGGAATTATTTCAAGGTTGAGTGGGAGGGATTTTAAATGAGGACAAAGAAAAGTTAAGCCACAGGAAATGGACAACACAAGATATTTTACATGCCATTAACACAATCCATGGTTCCCCTCCCCCCACACACACACACCTTTTTTTACTGTTTGGATCCTTCTGACCATGTGCACATGTTGTTTCACCAGGTAAAAGAGCTAGAGTGGCTTTAATCAGGCAATCATCTTGTCCTGCTGAAGACAGAGAACCTGTGTCCAAAGTGGTGAAGGAGAGGCAGGTGGCTGATGGACAAGGCCAGCATTGGCCTGCATGCAAAGATTGGCAGTTCATCAGAAGCCTTCCTTAGAACGCCTCTCGCCTGTTCTTCCTAGTACTCCAATACTCGCCTTCCCAGTCTTTCAACCCCCTCCCCTTCTCATTCTCAGCTGCCAACCCTCTGGCCATGACATTCAATTAATAAAACACGTAGCCCTCTATTTAAGACAGCAATTTACTCTAGAGCCTCCATTCAACAGCTAGCGTGACAGCTGCCCTATCCAGACCTCTCTGTCACCCAACATTGTGAATCAGAAACAGAGCAAGGGGAGAAAGGGAACTCAGTTCATCAAAACGCTGCAGGGTTGCGCTTGGGAGGAGGCGAGAGGACTGTGAGTTTGAGAACAGTCTGAACTACACAGGGAGATCCTGTCTCCAAAAAGTAAATATAAATAAAAAGCAAGAGAGTCAGTCCACAGACTTCCTTAATTATGGCTGATCACTAAGTGAACAGCACATCATGTCAGACTTTTTGCTAGTTGAAGCTACCTAGATAGATTGATAGATTGATAGATAGATAGATAGATAGATTGATAGATTGATAGATAGATAGATAGATAGATAGATAGATAGATAGAGAAATAGAAAGATAGAGAGATACAGATATAGATATAGATATAGATATATAGATTCAGGCAAGGTTCTTCTCCTAGAGCAGTGGTTCTCAACCTTCCTAGTGTTGCGACCCTCTAATACAGTTCCTCAAGTTGTGGTGACCTCCAACCATAATTTTTTTTCATTGCTACATCTTAACTGTAATTTTGCTACAATTCATAACGAATTGTAATATAAATACCTGTGTTTTCTAATGGTCATAGGAAACCCATGTGAGAGGGTTGTTCAATTTCCCAAGGGGTTTCAACCCACAGGGTAAGAACCACTGTCCTAGAGGCCCTACTAATACAGGAGGTGGGCACATTACTATATCAGGGCAGTATCATGTGATATTTGGCTCAGAGAAGTGGCAAAATGCTGCTGTATTTATTAGTCAGGGTTCTCGAGAGTAACAGAACTGATAAAATCAACATATACAAAGGAATTGATTCGAGTAGCTTACAGGCTGTGGTCCAGCTAGTCCAGCAATAGCTGTCTACCAATGGGAAGTCCAAGAATCCAGTAGTTGTTTAGTCCACTAGGCTGGGTGTCTCAGGGGGTCTTCATTGTGTGCCAGAATCCTGAAGAAGTAGACTCTAATGCCAGCGAAGGAATGGACTTGCCAGGAAGGGTGAAGACAAGCTGGCAACGAGCTTGTTGCCTGTCCTCATAGCGGCTTCCACAAGAAGGAAGATGGCTCTTCCAACATCAAGTGATATATATTTAAGGTGGGTCTGCCTAGTTCAAATGATCCAATAAACTAAAAATCCCTCACAGATAGATTTTTAGTTAATTCTAGATGTAGTCAAGCTGACAACCAAAATATAGCCATCACAACTGCTGAAATCCCAGAACTAAGGAGCCTGTCTGTCCTTGAAGGGTCTCACACAGGAAAGACATAAATACCCTTTGGGCAGCACCACAGGAGACTAGAGTTCAGGAGGCCAAGAAGACACTCTGAGAAAAACACAGACCAGCGAGGGGGAAAGTGAGAGGAAAGGCCAGGCCAGAGAGCCAAGGGGAATGAGGCCCAGTCTTCCACCTAGTAATCACTTCAACCAGGAGGCAATACTGTTAGTTCATCTGGTGAGAAATCAGGGCAGTTTATAGCACCCTCTGGCGGCTGACCCACAAAATACAACGAGCACCAAGCTAATTGTGTGTTGGGGAATGTGCCGCTCACTTTCTTTCTGAAAGATGTTGCTGCTGTTCATGCCAAGTGTGTAAGTGAAAAAGGTTGAAAAGGCAGTGTTTGGATACAGGCTTATACCTGAAATGACTGCTCTGGTCTGCAGCCATTAGTGAGCTAGCCCTTGGCTGGTGCCTCCCTGTCATTTGGGTGTAATGTAGATTGTTCCTGCTGGTAAAGTCAGCGTGCCAGGATGGGTCAATAGTGATTGTCAATGCAAACCCCTGATAACACAGCTCTTAGAACTCCAGAAAGCGCAACACTAACTCATGAAGAGAGTTAGTTCTTCTCTACATTTAGTTTCATAGGCCTAAGTTGCTCTTTCTTAAGGGTGATTCCAATGAGCCACCCAGTTTAGATTTTATTTTAAACGCTACTGAACTGAATTTAAATAAGAACAATAAAAAACAGTGGAGACGATAATTTTTTTAACTATAGCAAGAAATGACCCAAATAATTCTCCCCATTCACTTATATTTCCATTTGGGAAAATTTACTAGACTGCGGTACAAGAGCAGGGAAGACGCCATAACTAACACCCCCACCCACTGAACCACGCCCAGCTCTGTAGGGATAGCTGTAGCTCAGAGACATTACTGTCCACTAAATACCAACCCCAGAGCTGAGACACAGAACAGCGACATCCCCACTCATGTTCCCAGGGCTGTTTTGATGTCACCCTGACACTTAGAACAAGTCTGAGATGGCCAGCTCCCATTCCGGCCTTGAGACCTTTGTGGTACACCGAGCTGGGAGGATCCCTCTTCTTCTGTTGACTCTGGCTGTCGGGCCTGCTTTCAATTCTCCATTCTGAATTGTAAATGAGGACAAATAAAAAAATTAAATTTTAAGAAAATGATGGGCCCGGGGGTTTTTTGTTTGTTCGCTTGCTTGCTTGCTTGCTTTGGTTTTGCTTGTTTGTTTTGTTGTTTCCTGTTGTTTTCATAACAGATTCTTCACCAAGAACGAGATTTTAATAACCCCGGCATGGTGGTAGCAACCCGCTTGTCATTTGCTTTTCCCAGGAGGACTTTTTAGAGCAATTAGCTTTCGCTTTGTTCTGCCTTCTCCTAATTTAGCCAAATAGCCTGGAAACATGGAAGAATACCTTGTTTATTTTATATTGATTAGAGATAGCAATAAAAAGGGATTTTAAGGCTCCTGGACTCCAGTGCTCTGGATGGAATGAAAAGTAAAATTCGATTAGCAAGCAGGGAAAGAGCAGGGACCTGCCGGATCGAAAGCACTTAGGGAGGTGGTTTGGGCTTAGAAATGATGATTTCCTTGCAGCAAACAATCTAAAGACCTTTAAGATTATCAACAAATTGCCAGGCAGCAGTGGCGCACGCCTTTAATTCCAGCACTCGAGAGGCAGAGGCAGGCGGATCTCTGTGAGTGCGAGGCCAGCCTGGGCTACAGAGTGAGATCCAGGACAGGCACTAAAACTACACAGAGAAACCCTGTCTCAAAATATCAAAAAAAAAATAAATTTTAAAAATTTTTTTAAAAAGATTATCAACAAATGTGCATAAAGAGGGACGTGAAAAGTCACGGAGAACATGTAAATACAGGCTGTAGAATGGTTCAGTCTTCACGATTGAAGCATGAACTTTTCATGGCAGAGAAGCCTGAGAACTTGGCTAGAACAGATCCAGAAATGATGGACCAGAGTTTGTCCTTTGTCATATATATGTGACATATATATATATATGTATATATATATACATATATATATAAACATAAATATGACCAAGATCTGGTCCCGGTTTTCAGAACATACATCAGTACAGGAGTGTTATTGTTTTTTTTTTCCCTCTTTGACTCTTTTGGGGGGGGGGGGCACTACCCAGCTCCCAAATAAATCAGAGTCTTATTCTTTGTTAGGAATGTCCGGCCTTAGCTTGGCTTATTTCTAGCCATCTTTTCTTAACTTGAATTATCCTGTCTACCTTTTGCCTCTGGGCTTTTGTCTTTATCCCATATACCTTTCTTTACTTCTTACTCCATGGCTGGTTGTGTAGTTGGATGGCTGACCCTGAAGTCCTCTTTCTCTCACTCCTGGATCTTCTTCTCCCAGATTTCTTCTCCTATTTATTCTCCCTGCCTGCCAGCCCCACCTATCCTATCTCCTGCCTCGATATTGACTGTTCAGTTCTTTATTAGATCAATAATGTGTTTTAGACAGGCACATTAACACAGCTTCACAGAGTTAAACAAATGCAACATAAAAGAATGCAACACATCTTAAAATAATATTCCACACACAGGAGTATGTTAACACAAAGCATAATCAGCAAAATTCAGTCTGAGTTCTAAAGGAAAAGCAATCCAATTCTGTTTCAACAATGAAACACCAAGAGAAAACAAAAGTGATGGGGAACTAACTATTCAACAGTAAGAGAATTGGCTGCTCTTCAAGAGGACCCAGATTCAGTTCCCAGTACCCGTAATCATGGATCACAACCATCTGTAACTCCAGTTCCAGAGGATCCAACACCCCTCTTCTGAACTTAGAGGACATCAGGCATATGCTGGTGTGCCTACCATTCCTGCAGGCAAAACATTCATACACATAAAATAAATAAAAATAATTAAGAGGCACGTGGGCAATTTCACTGTGTAGACTTTATTTTGGATTGGGTGTCAAATGAATCATAAAAAATGTTAGCACACAGTTGTAGACATCTGAGTCCTCACAAGTTAGTTTATGTCATACGGACTCACTAATGGTGGTTTTCAAGAGTAAAAATGGTGTGGTTATGTTTAAAGAAAAAGTCCAAGAGTAATGTCCTGGAATAATGAGATTTGCTTCAAATAATCAGAAGAGAAGTGTGTAAGCAGATAGTGTGTAAGGTTCAAGACTGGCCATGAATTAATTGTTAAAACTCCAAAGATAGAACCTGTAAACATTATCAGATTCAATTGAGGGGGAATGAGAGGGAGGGAGGGAAGGAAGGAGGGAGGGAGGGATGGAGGGAGGTTACAGAGTTATGAAGAAGGTGGTCTGACTGTAAGAACGCCACAGAAGACAGGCCAGAACCACAAGCTCACACAAAGGTCAACACAACCTTACACAAACCAGCCGCTGTCCACACAGCTGCCAACAGCTGCCTTTGCCTCTGGACTGATCGCATCCTTGTTCTTGGTTCTTGTCACAGTGCTATGGGCAATCTTTTCCCTTTCCACTTGACAAACTCCCTTTGCTTCAGTTGAGCTCAGGAAATCTGCACATGGGACTCCTTAAAGTCCGCCCAACAACAGACTGCACCCTCTCCCCTGGGCTCCGCACGAGGGCCCACAGCCCTGGCAGCTGTACTAGAGACCAGTGAGGTCCAAGGGACCCCAGGGAAGACACTCCCCATTGCTCACTAAATCCCATTTGAGCCCATCCATCAGCCCCACACTGCACCCCCATCCCTGGGCCCCATAGCCTGGCCTAGTACTCTGGAAGAAGTCTTCAGCTTTACCAGAGGCCAGATCTAGAAACCCAGGTAAGACACTGCCCACTACCAACACTCCTTAAAACTCGCCCAATAACCCAGACTCCGCTCCCTCCCCTGGGCTCCATATGACGGCCCACAGGCTGGTCAGCCTTACAGAAGGCCAGGCTGGTCCTGGGAACCCCAGGTAAAACACTGCCCACTGCCAACTAACACTCCTTAAAACCCGCCCAATAACCCAGGTAGGGGGCGGGTGGGGAAGGAAAGGTGGGGGCTGGGGGGGTGGAGAGGGAGAGTACTGAAAGAGACTGCTGGGAAGGGGACACATTTCCGGGTCAGGTAAAAACCGGGGAAAGGGAATCCCCCAGGAGTCTATAAGGAAGATCCCAGCTTAGACACCTGGCAATAGCAGATATGTAGCCTGAACTGGCCATCTCCTATGACAAGACTGGTGCCTAGCCCGATGGTCGCCAGAGAGGCTTCATCCAGCCACTGATGGAAACAGATGCAGACCCACAGCCAAACATTAGGTGGAGATCAGGGAATCCTGCAGAAGAGGAGGAGAAAGGATTGTAAGAGCCAGAGGGGTCAAGGACACCACAGGAAAACTCACAGAATCAACTAACCGGAGCTCATCACAGCTCACAGAGACTGAACGGACAACCAGGGAGCCTGCATGGGACTGACCTAGGCCCTCTGCATATATTTTACAGTTGTGTAGCTTGGTCCTCTTGTTGTGGGACTCCTAACAGTGAAAACAGGGCCTGTCTCTGACCTTTTTACTGACTTTTGGGACCCTACTCCTCATACTGGGTCACCTTGCCCAGCCTTAATACATGGGGAGGTGCTTAGTCTTACTGCAACTGATATGCCATGTTTTGTTGTTACTCTGGGAGACCTGCTTTTTCCTAAACAGAAATGGAGGAGAGGATTGGGGGGGGGGGGGGGGGAATGGGGAGCAGGGCTGGGGGGGGAGGAGGGGCTGGGAGGGGAGGAGGGAGGAGTAACTGCAGCTGGGATGTAAAACAAACAAAAGACATATACATCCAAGTAACATTTAAAAAATGACACAACCATTTACATGCAGCTGTCCATTGTTGCATGTATAGATTAAGATTATTTGAAATTTTAGAGCTAGGTTCCTTTCTTTTGGCTTTTTAAAACAAGGCTTCCCTATATAGCCCATGCTGCCCTTGAACAGCCAATCTTCCTGCCTCCAACTTCCAAGCCCCTTGATTATAAGTGTGTGCCATCACACCCAGCTAATTCCATTTTGATCATCCCAAATTACATATTGATCCAATATTAAATATACAATTGAATAAATACCAACAAAAATAAAATATATACAATTTAATACAAAAATAAATACAAAAATATACAATTGAATAAATACCAAAAAAAAATTTGCACATGGTCCAATATTAAATATATTATACAATTTAATAAATGCTGACAAAAAACATCTGCACCTGGTTAACGGGCACATGGCCTCCGTGTTAACAGCTTTCCTACAAAAAAACATGGCTCTTCGGAGGGTCTTGTTGTTTTAACCGGTCTGATAGTTGCTGTTCTAAACCCCCCCCCCATTTTCGTGTATATATCTGAAATTTTGATTTTATAAGTTTTTGGAGGAGGGTGATCGTCAGTGCTCTCATGTGCAAGAGGCGGGACTCAGGTCGCCACTTCTCTGAAGAGCTATTTTGGGTGCTGGAAATAAAATGGAAGGTGCATTCCTAGAGCCTATCATTCTACTTCTAGGCTTTTAGAAAATTGGAATCCTAAAAAGCTGAATTACCCTCTAAATTTAGAAATGGCTTTCTAAACTCCTGGCATACTGCTTCCTAACACTTTAGAACTCAATGCCTGCGTGAGATAACGTGCTACATTTGATGAGCAAATGTGAAGAGAAACTATTATGACAGTACTCTTAATGCATCTTGTTATGAAATATTTAAGGAGACCTCACACTGGAGGAGGAATGCCTCTCCTGTGTGTTTGATGCAACAGTAGAAAAGCGAAAGTGATATAAATGTGCATCAGTGAAAGAATGGTTTAAACAGAGCTCCGACGTCCAGCCTTCTGGTCCCTCTATTTCTCAGATTCAACCAACAGCAGATCGAATATATGGGACAGGACTGTAGCTCCAGCTCCAGGAGATCCAGTGCCTCTGACCCCCAGAGGCACCTGCACTCACATTCTTAGATCCACATGCAGGCTCATAAATAAAATAATAAAAATAAAATTAAAAGTATATCTACCAAAAGATGTGTCTGTGATAAACACGTACTTGTTTGAGTCATTATTCACTGAAAAATACAAATTAGCAACTGTTTAAGTAGTATTTTTGTTTTATTAGGTACCCTGGGTATTGCGAGGATAACTTGAAGTCTACAGAGGAATTTGCATAGGTAGTATGCAAATACAACCATACTTTACATAAGGAATGTGAGCATCCTTGGTTTGGGGTACTGAGAAAGGGGAGTCAGGTGGGACTAACACACCAAGTTTGGAAATGTCACTGTCATCTTTTTGTTTTCTTCTAAATAGCAAGTATGTGTATGTTTGTTCTTTTTCTCTTAAGACTCTAAAATAGTTATGAAACAGGACAACAATTAGTGATACTTGCTGGAGAGTGCCAACGGCTACACATTCACTCGTCAATTACTTTCCTAGCCTCAGTGACTAGTGTTTTTTTGTTTTTGTTTTTGTTTTTTTGATTTTTTGATTTAAAGGGAGGTTTTTCGGAAGCGTCAATTTGGTTTTCAGAGTAGCACAACCACTCTAGAATGTGTTAGATTTGTGGCAGGTTGTACGTACTCCTCCAAATGGTAAGACCTGGAGGGAACACCCTAACAGAGCCTTCATAGTCTCAGATGAGTGTTCTTGAAGATACATTCCTCGTGGACAATATTTGTTTTTAAAAATCTGTGTTTTGCTCAGGTACAGAATTTTAAAGTATGAGGAAAAATTAAAAAGCACGATTTTAACTGTAACCTGCTTCTCTATTCCAAAGAGCCAAGGCTGAAATTTGACCTAAAAGACGGTTTAGTATCGCCACCTACTGGACTCTGTTTAGTAATACACAGCCACTCAGGAAAGTCCTAAAATGTGGAAGGTGGGTGAAATAAAAGAATAAAAAGTAATGCCTCATAAATTTTATGATTGAATTGTTAATTTCATTTTTTTCAGTGATAGAGATGGAAGCCAGGGCAGCCTTCACGCAGGAGTCGAATACCCTACCATAAGCTATACCCTTACCTTAATTATTTACTTCATTCTTCAACGTTATTAAATTGGATATGTGACACAGATTATAGAACTGTATTGTATGCTGCCTTCTGGATATGGCTGTCACATTCATGAGCTCACAGCAGCTGAAGGGACCTGCACAAGGCCTGCATAAGAGCAAGTCAGCCAAAGTTCTGGCATAGATGAGGGATGCTCCCTCAGACCCCACCCCACAGACCAAGGAGCTATGGGTAGTTGTGGAAGAGGAGGGGCGAAGCACTCTGTTCTGAAGATGTGTCCACTGGTAGATGCCTGTAGCTGAAGGTTTTTCCTATGACCCGCCCAGTCCACAACTGCTCAGACCCAAGTAAACACACAGAGGCTTATATTAATTAAAACTGCTTGGCCTTTAGCTCAGGCCTACCACTGACTAGCTCTTACATTTAAACTCAGCCCATTTCTATTAATCTATATGTTGCCACGTGTTCTGTGACTTTACCTGTATGCCATTACATGCTGCTCCCTGGACAGCGGGCTGGGGAGCAGCATGTAATGAGTCTGCTAACTCAGCCTTTCACTTCCCAGAATTCTCCTTGTTAGTTTATCCCACCTATACTTCCTGCCTGGCTACTGGTCAATCAGCTTTTTATTTATCAACCAATCAGAACAACACATTCACAACATACAGAGCATCCCACAGCAGATGATACCCATGGTCTTTCCTCCAGCACCCACTCACATATTCACAGACATATTCACAGAACTAAGTGGATTTGGTGGGTAATTAAAGAATAAATAAAAAAGACATGAAATTGGGAAGGGGCACATTGAGAGGGGTATGGGAGGAGTTAAAGGAGGGAAGTGGAGGTTAAATTGTTTGGGGGTATCCACCAGAGAAGACTACTCAGATTGGGTTTAAGCCATCAGAAAGACTGTATTAGCCAGCCTACGACTATACTGGTTGTTCAGGATCCCAGTATAGACCCAAACCTTCTCAGGGTGGGCTTTTAAGCAAAAAAGAAAAAAAAGTTCTGGGTTGATATACTTCAGTCAACAAGAACAGTTAGCCAGAAGTGGAACTACAGAAGCCATACAGCAAGGTTAATACATTTAGAGACTTTCCCAGAACTATGGACTTTGATGGATTAGGGCTCTGTTTTCAGTTTGGCTGGTGGTGCTGTCTATGTGCTGAGTTTTACGGCCTGAATGGTAATTCCATCGTGGAGTGGGGCTTATTACAAAATATGATCATGTTTCATTATATCAATCTATGAAATTCTCAAAAATAAAGAACAATTTAAATCTGAATATAGGCATAGGCACACACACACACACACACACACACACACACAAAAGAACACTGTCTCAAAAAAAAAGCAAAGCAAAGAAAAAAAGATTTAGTGGTGTGTCTCGGAGTCTTGGACACAGGGTCTGAGAGCTTAGTGACTCTGTCCTGCAACCACAGGTGACACTAAAATTTTCTTATCTATTCCATTTGCTGACTATTTCATTGTTTCTATGAATAACCTGCTGTAAAGATTTTGGCATAAGTCTGTTATTTGTATGTACCCATTTTGAGTGGGTCTAGAAAAAAATTACTGTATATTCTACCCATCCTAACTGGAACACTTTTGATAGTAAAGGTTAATATTAAAAACAATTTGTGTTTATTTATTATTAACTGCTAAACTTGTAGGAGCCCACAGAGACTTCCTAATGAGATCTGAGCTTTACCCAGCAGAGCTGCATAAGGGGATGGACTGACCATGTGTGTGGTTACCAGGTGTTTGGAAGGGTCTGCACTTGACTGTGCTGGGGGAGGTCTTTTGCTCCACCCCTTGGCATTCCTTTAAAAAGCCCTTTAGAAGGGACAGAAGGGGCCGGTGGATAAGGATCCAGGCCCTCCCGAGGCTGTCCTGTTTCTGTCTCTCTGTCCCCTCTATCCTTCTATCTAAGTCACTTATCCCTTACTCCTCAAGAATACCCTTAGAGGGAAAAGGCGGGGGCAGGCCTCCCACATAAACTGACTTAACAGATTAGTAGAATATAAAATTATTTGTATTCCAAACTGATTTTCAAAATTAAAACCTCCCTATACACATTAAAGTAAAGTGAAAATGTGATTTTGAAAAGAAAAAATAATTCTTCTTGGCATGTATTTATATACATAAGTTAGACATTTTAGACACATGTACCTTCTTTGAATTTTTTATATTTTAATGTAGTCTTATTTATTTTTGTCAAGTTGCTAGTAAACTTTCCTCTAAGTTCCATCTCATGCTCTTAGTTTGGTTCTTGACACCTTCAATGTCTCTTTCTCCTTAGAATGTATTATTAACTCAAAAAATACTCTCTGTACAAGTGTGAGGACCTGGAAACTTCAGGACAAAGCTTGTTTAATAATGGACAGTCTTGCTGGGCGGTGGTGGCACACGCCTTTAATCCCAGCACTCGGGAGGCAGAGGCAGGTGGATCTCTATGAGTTCGAGGCCAGCCTGGGCTACAGAGTGAGTTCCAGGAAAGGCGCAAAGCTACACAGAGAAACCCTGTCTCGAAAAACCAAAAAAAAAAAAAAATGAACAGTCTCAATTTAAGTTTTTGTGGTATGAAAGTGCATAAATGTTACTTCTAACATTGTCCACAAACATCATTTTTTCGTTTCCATCCAGCATACTTTTCTTCAATTAATACTTTGATGAGCAAAACTTGTGAGTTGTCTCTATAATCCTTCTGAATGTTTTGATACATATAATTGCAGTAAAATTATAGGCTGACTCAGTTCATTTCTGATATAGAATATAGATGTCGCCAATTTAAAATGAGCACCCTGGGGGCGGCAGCGACAACTCAGTGTGTAAAGTGTCTGTCGTGCAAGCATGAGCCTGCGTACCAGTGACCAGCATCCATGTACAAGCCAAGTGTTACAGCACATGTGTGTAAACCTAGCACTGAGCGTGGAGCCAGTTAGAGACAGGTGGATCCCTGAGCTCACTGGCCAGGTCCAGGGTAGCTCAGTCAATGAGCTCTGGGTTCCTTTAGAGACACTGTCTCCAAAAACAAGGTGGAGAGTGGTGGAGTGTGACAGCTTTGGCCTCTGTACACTAACACATTCACATCTTGAGACATGCACTCACACGTACACAATTGTGGTGATTTATTGTGTACCCTAATAAAATTTGCATGAAGATCAGAGAGACAAAGGAACAAGCCAACTCTTACCTCTAGGACTTCTCTGCCTGAAAAGTATCAACCAAAATAGCTTAGTTCCTGTCTCCTCATGCCTTATATACCTTTCTCCGCCCACCATATCTGTAGTGGGTAGCCATTCCAGTTTTGATCTGGAAGTTCCAACCCCCATTGAGGCTTCGGTAACTGTCACGCCTACAAGGCAGGGCCGAGAGAGGACCCTGAAGACCCGAGATCTGGATGTGCCGGCTCTCTTGGTTCCTGGACCCTGGACGCTGGAGGTAGACCGAGCAGAGTTCTCCAGAGAACACCGCTGGACTGTGCTATGCCTTTTCCAGACCCTGTTACCTATCCCTTCATTTGTGAGTTACCCCACAAAGTAAACCTCCCTTTTAACTGCGTGGAGTTGCCTTAATAATTTCACCAATATATATCACTTCCTGTCTCAACCTTCCTAATGCTGAGATTAAAGACATGTGACTTCCAAATACTAGGATTAAAGGTGTGTGCCACCACTGCCTAGCTCTGTTTCTCTCCTAGACTGAGTCAATCTCATGTAGTCCAGGGTGGCTTTGAACTCACAAAGATCCAAATGGATCTCTGCCTCCCTACCACTAAGATTAAAGGTGTGTGCCACCACTGCCTGGCATCTATGTTTAATCTAGTGGCTTGTTCTGCTCCCTGATCTTCAGGCAAAGTTTATTAGGGTACACAATAAATATATCACCACACACCGTAAAAAATTAAAAATGAGCACTCTTACCAGGTATCAAATACGGTTCAAATAAAATTTCTAACTCTCAAAATTAAGCCTTGTACAGAAATTTAGCAACAATTTGCTGAATCACACCACAAATCCCAAAAGCACCACCCCCTCCCCACAGCCTCTATAAGCTCTATAAGAATAAAATGCAGTGCCTCTCTTATTATAAACATAATTTTCAATGATTATAGTTTGCCAAATTCATAAAGCTGATCAAGTCTTGATGAACATCTTGATTAAGAAATTTCCAGTTGATTCTGAACAAAATTTACAAGGTCCACATTCTATTTCCCTTCCCTTAAATGTACCCCATCCTCCACCCTGTGGCTCTTTACTGCTTTTCTGATCTCTACGGTTATTCCAAATGAAGCACACGCACCTGACGATCCAAAACTAGCATCTTCAAATGAGAGAAAACATGATGTTTGTCTTTTGGGCCCTGGGTTACCTCATGTCCTGGCCAGTTTTATGTCACCTTGACACAAGGTATAGTCATCTGAGAGGAGGGAACCTCAGCTGAGAAAATGCTCCCGTAAGATCTGGTTGTAGGCAAGCCTGTAGGGCATTTTCTTAGTTAGTGATTGATAGGGGAGCGCCCAGCCCATTGTGGGTGGTGCCATCCCTGGGCAGGTGGTCCCAGGTTCTATAAGAAAGCAGGCTGAGCAAGCCATGAGGAACAAGTCAGTAAGCAGCACTCCTCCATGGCCTCTGCATCAGCTCCTGCCTCTAGGTTCCTGCCCTGTTTGAGTTCCTGTCCTGACTTCCTTCAGTGATGATCAATGATGTGGAATCATAAGCTCAATAAATCCTTTCCTCCCCAAGTTGCTTTTGGTCATGGTATTTCATTGCAATAATAACCCAAACTAAGATGCCTCACTGCTGTTTGGGGGTTCTTACTCTTTTTGGGGGGCCCACCACACAGCTCCCAAATAAATCACACATGGAGGCCTATTCTTACTTATGAATGCCTGGCCTTAGGTTGCCTTGTTTCTTGCCGGCTTTCCTTAACTTATCCCATCTACCTTTTGCCTCTGGGCTTTTCCCATTCCCTTACTTCTGTAAATCTTACTCTTACTCTGTGGCTTACTGTATAGCTGGGTAGCTGGCACCTGGAGTCCTCCTGCTTCTCTGGCTACTTCTTTCTTCCTCCCAGATTTCTCCTTCTATATATTCTCTCTGCCTGCCAACCCTGCCTATTCTTTCTCCTGCCTTGCTATTTGTTAGACCATTGGGTGTTTTAGACAGGCAAAGTATTACAGCTTCACAGAGTTAAAGAAATGCAACATAAACAAAAGTAACATACCTTAAAATAATATTCCCTAACACTTCACTTAAAATGATTGTTTCCAGAGCCATCCATTTACCTATGAATTTCATAATTTCATTTAACTGGTGAGTAGTATTCCGTCATATAAATGGACTACATTTTCATTATCCAATCATCACTTTCTTGATGTCTAGGTTATTATAATGGAGCAGCAATAAACATAGATGAGCAAATATCTGTAGCATGAATCCTAATTGGTCTTAATAATAAAAACCTGGAGTCAGATATCGGGGTAAATGCTGAAAGATCAGAGAGACAAAGGAGCAAGCCACAGCCACCACCTCTTACCTCGCCAACTCCTCAGCTTGCAAAAGAATAAACTCCTGTCTCCTCTTGCCTTATATTCCTCTCTCTGCCCAACCATATCACTTCCTGTCTCCACCTCCCTAGTGCTGGGATTAAAGGCATGAGATCCCAAGTGCTGGGATCAAAGGTGTATGCCACCACTGCCTGGCTGTTTCTCTTTTAGACTGGATCAGTCTTGTGTAGCTCGGGGAGGCCTTGAACTCCTGATCTCCCTGCTTCTTCCTCACAAGTGCTGGGATTAAAGGTGTGTGCCACCACTGCCTGGCCTCTATGGCTAACTAGTGGCTTAGCTCTGCACTCTGATCTTCAGGCAAGCTTTATTTATTAGGTCACAAACAAAATATCACCACATTTCCCCTTTTTCTTTTGTGTTCTGCTTGTTCCGTTTGGACAGCATACTGTCAGCAGTGGAGGCAAGGGCATTTTCTTGCCCAGTGGCTAGCTTTTGCCACAAAGAAAGCAAACTCCATACAGAGTTTCTTCAATGCCCATCATCTTCTCTGAAGTAGATTGGTGCTGCCAGGAGCAGACATGTCTCATTGTCATAAAAAAAAAAAAAGAACCTATGTTATCAAATCATCTTGAATGCCATATTCTGTAGATCTCTGAAGTGCTTGAAGATGACCTGTCTATCTAAAATGTATGTTTGACCTTGAAAACATACTTAATATGACAAGTTTAATTGTAATAGGTGACTAATTGCTAACCTGCATTTATTATTCTAAGTAGTTAGAGCACAAACAAAATATCACCACAAATACCTTTATTGTAGCATGTAGAGTCCTTTGGGTATATGCCTAGGAGTGGTGTAATTGGATTATACAGCAGATTTATCTTTAGTATATTGAAGAACCTCTGTGCTGATTTCCACACTAGCTGCACCAGCTTACATGCTCCCAGCAGTGAGTTAAGTGTCCCCGTTTTCCCATATCCATGCCAGCATTTGCTTTTTGTTTTGTTTTGTTTTGTTTTGTTTTGTTTTGTTTTGTTTTGTT